>DWDU01000052.1:0-27168 GCA_018245575.1 Jemadia suekentonmiller | reverse complement strand
ACTATGGAATAGGTGGTGAGCCTATTGCCATGCATCGGGCACATATCCAGACTCCGAGCCACTATTAGAAAATCTAAGTTAGAAAATCTAAATTAGAACATATTATTGTGATTACTAAAATGTATGAATTTTAAACGAAAAAAGTTAAATTATATGCTTGTTCTTATAATACTAGGCGTCGTCAATAACAGTTTAATAATTGCTAAGTCTTATTGATTGAAAAATACTTATATTTCTCCATTGTTCTGTTAAATATGTTCGCTATATTTAAAAAAAAAGGTATATGCTTAAAGTTAGCCAATGGTTTTAATTGGTTTTGCAATTATGCAATTAGTGAGAAAAATAAATTGCGGGCTCGTATCTAATCCGGTATTACCAGTTTAGGTTCTCAGCTTAAAAACGCATTAACCTTTTATGTACAAATAAACCTTAGTTAAATCGTATATGAACTTAATGATAAATGGTTTATTTACAAATCCGATGATTACGTATAGTGCATGGCATAGTATTGGGGTGCATAGCATTAATTGACAAAAATACAGCGAATGTGTGTTTGGCCATCGTGGCTAGGAGGACTTTGGGTTTCGTAAAGGATGGTAGATACGCGTCCAACAGGATAATAAGAAGTGATTTAATATTGAACTATAACTGAAATATGCAAGGATAAAGATATTTGGCACTCGGTACCCTCTGGCTACCCCGTAAGGGATCTGGCGTGAACCTATACATGTATTTAATGATTTGTATACAAAAATTATACAATACGATATTTCTCGTATTTATTAAATATTATCACGAGACATTATAAGTATTTTCCTAAATGCAACGTTATTAATTTTATGAGAGAAGAAAATCATTGGCACAAACGCTAATCTTATTATCAATAAAGTAACTCAATTTCATTAATCAAATCTTTCACAAAGTTAAAAATAATTTTCCATTATATTAAACTTTCAGTACCGTCAACCTTAACTGATGTACGTACATATTTCCTCAGTTCAATTTTAGTTATTTTAAACAATCTCTGAAATAATGAAGTCAGCGAATTATGACGGACTGTTGTTATGATGTGTTGTTAACATTAAAGAATGCTAAATAACAAAAAATTGACGCTTATCTGTAGTATCGTTGGCATATGTAGCAAAAGTACATATTATTTCAAAATAACCAATATAATTATCATTTTGAGTAATTCCAAATTTACACTATATTTTGGTAACCTTATCGGTGAAATATTAAAATATACCGATTACACCAACTTTTGGACTCTCTCAATTTTATGAAAGATGTGTACTCAAAAACCTTATGCTTATTCTCAGTAACAATAAAATTATAACTACAGTAAGCTTCACTTGTGAATAAATTAACTGTACGACAAATCGCTTTAAAACTTAATATGACGTGTAAACAATTTAAAAAGTGTATAAATAATATGTAAGTAATGTTTCAAATACCTTTGTTTCAGTTGTATCTCGTGATAACTAAGAACTCGTATCATGCTACTTATTATCACGTACTATTTACGTACGATCGCGCCTCGCGCGCCCGGCCCGAAACGTTCGTACTGCCGGGACGAAAGCTGCGCGCTTACTGATGCTACGGGCTGCGATCTGGCTTTCAATATCACTCTCGGTCTACGAAATGCTACGCTCTATGTAATAAACCGCGAAGGAAGCAGAACATTACAAAAGTTCTAAAGCGATCGCAGGTAATTTTTTAAATACTCATGTACGTGCTTAATACGTTAGTAATTTTTCTTCATTCTATATTAAATCTGTCGTTAAAATAACATTCAATTAAGTATTTATTTCCTGTTTTGTATACCAAAGTTGAACGGATAATAATATTTAACGTTAATTAGTAAAACAAAAGATAACATAATACCTACAACTGTCTGAAAAGATAGGCAGAAAAATGTAATACACCATACGTTTCACAAGTTGCGTTTACGTTCAACTATGGAATAAGGGGTCAGCCTATTACTATATGCTGTACACCGGGCACAAATCTAAACGCCATGCCACTGCTATAAATTTCAAGTTTGATAAACAAAACAGAATCCAACCAGGGGATCGAACCTAGAAATGAGCAAAACACGTGATCCAAGTTGCGGCAAGATAAGCTCAATAAGTTTTATACCTATTTTAACTGTACGAAACAAATTATATCTGGCACTCTCCCCCTGTCTATCCTGTAACAGACCTGGTGTGGGTTGTGCGGCAACAATAGTATTAATTAAAGTACTCATATATACTCGTTTATATTGATCACTTGAACGTACTCTTTTAATAAAAATACCTCACTCAAAAATATATACATAGAAGTATTTATTTTTTTCTACCTAAATAACTGTAAGAGTTGAACGAAAATAAAACTATTCGGAACGCGTGATACGAGGGTCAGTTGAATGGGACTCGCTCAGTGTAATCAACGTCAAAGTGAATTTTTGGGACCCCATGAAGCCCTTTTTTATGTGCATCCGCAAACCACATAACAGAACAAGTCATATCTTGGCACTCGGAACATTACCTCGGTATGAACCTGAAAAATACATCAACGGCCTCGATGGCCAAGTGGTGGCGAGCGCGAATGCCGATCGAGAAGTCCTGGGTTCAAATTTCGGGTCGGGTACTGTTGAATTTTTCTGACTAGAATTTCTAGTTAAAATTTATATTACTGATCCAGAGTCTAGATTTGTAATTGTAATTGTACATAATTATGGGACGTAAACAAAACTTGTTAAATGTGGGTGTGTACTACATTCATCTGCGGGGATTACATGCGTGATGTTACGTAAGATATACAAAAAGTATTAATATCTTCATTTTACACAAGAACTTAGATATTCTACACATCTAGACGAAGAATGTAGTCTGTAATAAAATATATATTCAACACTCGGTGCACTCTGCTTACCCTGTAAAGGACCTGGAGCTATGGTATAATAATGAAAAACTGTAGCAATAGAGAATTTTCTGTCCATCTTATTTGTGTGCGAAAAATTATATTGATGAAGGAAAAAGTGTGTAGTTACAATAGGTATGTATAAAATATTGAGGCATTTAATTTAATATAATAAATTATACAAAAAAGTCAATTCTATAACGAAAACTACATTTACGAGTGTCTAGGTTGAACCTAATTCAAACAGATAAATAAGTATTTAAACGTCATTAGAAAATAACGTTGGTTCATATCAAACGTGTTTGTAAATGCTTTGATGAGAAAAAGTTTAGCAGCGTTTCCGTAGAAACAAATACTGTGTCGTATGTCCATGACGTCATTACTGTAATAGTGTCATAATACCGAAATATATCGTTACATCTTCTAATTACATATTTGTACAGTACCGTAGTACTTAGCTAATTAATAGTATGTAACAGCTGATAATTTTAGTAAAATTATTTAGTAAAATATTAGCTATAGTTCATTAGTGGTAATGTTGTTACGTATAGGAAAAAAAATGTCATTATCAGCAGTTCAAGGTCACTGCTACATAGGCCTCCCCTAAGGGGTCCTATCCGTAATTTCCACTCTGGGCATACGGGTTAGGTTGTATGAAAATTTGTAATAACATTAACATATAAATGACTGCCTCGTTGGTCGTGTAGGTTATAAGCGCGGCTGCCGATCGAGAGGTCCTGGGTTCAAATCCCGGGACGGGCACAATTCCGTTTTTCTAATTTAGTATTTCTTGTAGTGGCTCAGATTTTGGATATGTGCCCGGTGTCGGGCATTAGGCTCACGACATATTCATAGTGAGATCTAAACGTACCTAGTGAAACGCGAGAATGTACTGCACTCCTCTGCCTATCACTTCAGGGATTACAGGCGTGAAGTTAAGCTGAGCAATAGATCCTGAATTCGGTCAGTAATTCAATTCCGTACGGAGCCGAGATTTGCGCACGGTTTATGGTAATAGACTCACCCTCTATTTCTTTGGATGTATTGCAAAAAAGATACTGTAGGAGTACTGCACTCTGCATATCCTTCCGGGAGCTATAATTTCGCAACAAATTTATAAATGTTCTTTGCCACTATAAACGTAATGTAGAAGATATTTCAAAAAAGTTTTTTCGAAATTTTTTGACAAGATATCACTCAAACAAATTAATCAATTTCGATAAAATTTATAGCGTCCTACGTAGTTTTCTGTTATTGAAATTCGATTTGTTTTTGAAATGGATCGTTTAAACTATTCAAAACTTATTTCAAAAAACATTTTTTTATCATTTTAATTTTTGTGCATTTTTCAAAAGCTACTGCGTCGAATTGGTTCCAATCTACGGGATCTCTAAAAAGATCATTACATCTGCTTACAGAATTCTGCCAATCACGTTCCAATCGGTCACGATTTGGAGTAAAAGCAATATCTTTTAATTATTCATAATGGAAAATTAATAATTTACATTATTCATTTTATTGAAAATAGATATATGAAATCAATGGAAAAAGTAAAATAAATCTTATTTTAAATTTGAAATCATCCAAAAATATACAAATGCTTTGAATCATATCACACGTCGAAGTGAAACTGTATGTAGATTAAAGGCACTGCTTAAGCCGCTTTAGGTCACACAAAATAAAAATACAGTCTTTGTAATACTTGCATCATATTTTGAACTCGAAGACACTGTATTCATAGCATATATCTTTATTCATTCCTTTCTCTCGAATAGTATTAGTAAAAGCCATGGAATTTTGTTATTTGAATAAAGACATTTATTTATAGTTCGTGCGCGCACTTGCCTGAAAGAAGCTATATTTCATTTCATGAGACATATTTCCCTAGCCCTGAGAAGCAAACTATACAATCATGTGTGGCACAAGTTATCCCATTATGATAGACAAGGACATATTTATATGGCAAGTAAATCGACTTTACTTATTATCATGATTATTAGAGTCTTTTATTGTTAAATGTTTCGTGAGTGTTATACATATTCATAGTGAAAAACCACACGTGAGTCTAGCCGGCTTAATTATTAGAATTATTAGAGTCATTAAATTTGTTTGATTAATATGAGTATCATTAATTTCACTTTAAAATTGCTACTTACTGGTGAACCAAATACTTTTGTTTTGTACATCGGAAATATATCTAGATACGTGCCAATATACACACTGTTTTCTTTCATTATGTTAGCGTCGCTAGATGGCGTACTGGTACGCTAGTAACGTCACGTGACATATATTTTTCCATTATTATACCGGTATTAATACCATTCTCTTCCTCACCAGATGGCGTAATGCCTGCAGATGACGTCATGTGATGTATGTCGGTGCACACGGTACTCGCGCTAGGAGCATTCTTGGTGGGGCAACGCCGAGTCAACGACACTCTCGTATCGAGCTCCGCGGAGGACGGAGGCATTACCTAGAGATTATTATTGATAAAGTGTACAAGTGTATCTAGTAATATTATATATAAATAACACTTTTATAGTAATTATTCTGATTGAATTATATACTGGCTTAATTCATGTATAATTTAGTCGCGATAATCTGACTCGTTACTGACCTATCCGAAGTTCTTTTTCATATACATTCAAAGTACATAATTTTATTATGACTGTGCTGTTGTCGTGGAAATTTATGTTAAATATATTCCATTGCTAAATTATATTATTTGTAAAATAATACTTAAGAAGACAGCTAGAAACTTTGAATAGAATTTCAGTTGAATAGAAATTTTGAAAACACGAAAACACTAAAATAAATACGAATGATTATACAATCGTATGACAAAAGAATCCAATTAATTTTTTCTTTGATATCACAATTGTACATTTAAAATAATAAAATGAAATAATACTTAACCTCAATCCCAGGTTTACTTACAAAGTATGTTTTTTTACTTTTGTTTATAGCGACGCAAGAATAAGAATCGCATAAAGTACGGCGCCACCGTCTGTAATTTATGAAATAAAATCCAAAAACTAAAATATGACTTGTCAGAGGTTTCCTGTTAGAAATGAGTAATATCTCGCAGTTCGGATTTGTGCCCTACATATGCCAATAGGCTCACCCCCTATTCCATGGCGGGACGTAAACGTATTCGATAAAACGGGAGAGAGAGAATTTGTGCTCTCCTTTACAAGTAAAACAATTTTTCAAGTGAACTAATTTACAAGTATAAGCGTTACGTTATGTTTTGTTTATCATTAAATAATGACTATTAATATTGATTAAATAATGATTTTAATAATTTATATTTAACCTTTATCTACATGCTTCGACTGGTCAGAAGTGGTATAAGTTTGTATGCTTTCAATATAATTTTATAATAAAATACGTAAAACAAATTTGGTCGCAGTTCTGTATTGCCTGTATCGATTCTAATCTATTCGATTATACTTTGTTGGAAATGGTAATAACATTTAAATATTCGCATAATATATGTACATGTACAACTAAGGCCTACCAATTCCTATACGGCTAGCGTTTGTAAAGTAAAATGCAACAACTTGTAATATTAAAAATGGCATTAACATAGGTATATATTTGTTAGCAAACTTTGTGCCTACACCTTACACTTTTAAACGAATCCCTATCACAAAGATAGGTACCTTATCGAAGTCGACTACGTTAAATAATCTTCTATTTAATTCATAGCCTTGTATCTAATATAAGTTTATCGTTTTCATTAAAGATTCAATCATGTAAATTGGAAAAGAGAAATGTCGGACATAGGGAAATGAAATTAGAAGGTACGGGTTCTTGGACTGAACGTGAGATCATGTTACAACGACTCAGTAACAGTGTTCTCGTATAGTCACGCTTACATTCTATATTTGGACGAATCCAAACATTTGAAAGATTTCAGTTCAGGTAGGGCTTTATTTGTGGGGTGACTAACAATGAGGCGCCCTCGGAAAACACAATATTTACATGCCTACGCACATTGTGCCGATTTTGACAATCTACTTGACCCCCTTCTAGGTAAATGTAATAAACTGAAGTGGTTGCTTAGTGGAAAGCTTTAATGCTAATAAATTAATTTAATGCTATTAAAAGATTTATTTTTATCTTTCACCTTGTTCTGTTAACAAATTCGCTATATTAAGCCGTTCAGTAGATTATTTTTATGTATTATTATTTTGGCAAAATATTCTTTTAAGTTTTATCCGTGTAGATTATTTTCATGAAACTATTAAAAACTCATAGTCCAACACAATATCCAAGAAGTGTTAATACCAGATCATTTGATAATTTTCTTTAGACTCGTTCACATGTATGTGTTATCGGCAAACAAAGTGCGTAATGTGCAGTCACAAATGACCGCTGGCAACTTACCTGGAATAATGCGTGAAGTCAAGAGGACAGTCAGTGACAACAGACCAAGAAATGATAGACCGATCATGACAATGCCATTCATAAGTAATGTAATTTATGATGTCATAAAATACAAGTATCATTTGTACCGTAATTGTTATAACACAGCTTTTCAACAATACAACTGGCCCGTTGGTGAAATTTTAGTGCACTTGACACCGTTGCGACAAGGGTCATGAGTACGATTTCGGCCCAGAATAAATATTTGTGTGATAAGCATAAATATGTATTCTATGTATTCGATGTAAAAAATATCTATAAAAATACATAGTTGTATGTACATGTCACGTAGTTTATCCGTCTGGTTACACTACAACTTAAGTTTCTTGATGTTTAATTTGTGATCAGTCGGCACTGTGTGTACACAGATGACCTAAGATTCTAACTTCTATTGTTAAACCTGTGGAACGACATAAAGTTCTTCTACGCAGAACATCTGCATGTATATATTTAATATGAAATTAAAATTCAAAATAAAATCACAGAACATCGTGCTCGTACACCCACTTCATCCAGATATCCGCTTATTACCGCTCGTTGAAAATCCCGCAAATCCTCGCTCGAGAACTGATTTGAATAGTCTATTAGCATTCTGGAACCATTAAGTCTACTGAATGCTTTCAAAAGGCTTTAAGAGAATATAAACTGAAATTGAAACGAAAATCGAGTGTGTCTGGCTGCGGGCAAATTACCTACGTAAGCTTTAAATGAGAGTCGCGTCGCCATGAGCCGTGGTGTGTGCGTCGTGACTCATGTTTCATGAGCACATTACAGGTGGAAGAGCCTTTTGTGTGGAGCTCTTCTGTAGAATTCCGCTCCTGTTGAACGCTTCGTTCCATCTAAGTACTTAGCGCCTCGTGTCTTCACCGATCTCAAGGATATAGCTGTCATCTGAGTATTCTAGAAGACCAATATCAAGTTGCTTTCAGTTGCTTGCTGCTTTTGTATTTTAACAAAAATGTAATAATATAATTAATACATTTGACACTTATAGTTACTCAAAATATATCTTATTATCATATTACATTGATTATATACTCATGTTGTATCCGTTTAGGCTAAAAGTTACTGTATTTTTAATATATTACCTTCGTTCGGAATATCTTATTACTTGTGACCTTACCTTATCTTATTACAGGTGACCTTGAGCTAATAACTACTCTTACACTGTTCCATAGTATAAGAACAGCTACTAGTAATCATTATCCATGCTATTCGACACTGGTAACAAACACATTACAATACCCGAAGACTGAGAATCTCGCTCAAATCATTCCCATATATATTTTAGTCACACCATTTAAACCGTAACAGAAGTTTCAGTAACAGTTGTCTCACAGTATAATTAGATATACTGACTGAATTTGTACTAGAATTCGGACTAGTTTATCTTTTATTTCCAACATCATTCGTGTGAAATTGTCCTCAAGCGCCCACACTGTTCCTCAAATTATCATCCATAATACAACTTGGCCCCCAAACTTTTCGCAGCCGAGATATTGAATATTCAATGACATCAGATTAAAATTTACAAAGAAGTACTCGAGCTTTTGACTCGTGTTTCCAAGCGACTATATTGTTGTAAGAAAATAATATTTATCTTGTGACTTACAAATTTATTGTGATATTTAAATCGCAATTTATTTTATGTAAATTCTTTTTACAGTGCCTCGCGTTTTCTAAGGTTGGTACATATTTATGTTCTCCTCCTTATTTCTATCGCATTCCAAATGTAACACCAATCTCATTTTTATTGAAAATATGATATTGGAATATTGTTAACTTCAGAATCGTATTGTGTATAAGAAAACTTCCATTCTATTCATAGGAAACAAATGCAAGAATTTTATTCAGTAGAGTCACACTAACTAGCCCTAATTAGACTAAATATATTAACAGTCCTACTCATGCAGATCTTTTAACAGTTATTGCATATTACTACTTTTGTTTATGACCAGTACTAATTGAACAGACTAAAATTAATGGTTCTGCTACAAACCTATTCAAGTCACAAATGCGGTTGCAAATAACGACTTTTGCTACTGTCTATGCATAAACAAATAATTATGCCACAGCCTACCAAAAATGTTTAAAATTGATAACATCAAGCTTGTATCCTCCCGGAAAATAGGTAGAGGAGTACAATGTCTTGCCATGATTACGTTTTACGTCCCATCATGAAATAGGGTTTCAGTGTTGCCATATACCAGGCATAAACCCAGACTCCGAGTAGTTTAATTAATTTCCCAGTAGTAACTGAGAATTTTAAATTAAAAAATCCCAATAATACTTTGCCCATCTTTGGGATTGAACCTAGGAGTTTTTGACCAGCAGTCACGCTACTAGTACAGCTACTACTACTAGCTATTACATCGTACAGCAAATGCCTCTCGATTTTGTTAGTATTTGAGGCGGTAGGTGAAAATAATAAAATGATGGTTCATTGAAATGCGATGCATTAGTGTGAACGTTTGCTTTTTGAATATTGCAATTTAATAACACAATTTGGTATTCCAAATACGAGCCATTGAAATTACAAAGTGTGTTGAGCGCAAAAGGGGTAAGTTGCATTATATAACATTAACGTGAAACTCAGGCTATTAGTTATAATGAATATTGTAAGAAGTCGTGTTTTCTAGTTGTAGCCTAAAGAAACACTCTTTTGAGTTGTGCCAAATCATCATCTTTGAAGTATCCCTGAAATAGTCGTGGCTTGGTTTTTGGCAGAGTTCCGTGCCCAATGTGTCTATTTGACCATAACACATAGATTGAGAAAAAAGTCTCCTGGAGTCCAAATTTAAATAAGAATAGTTTTAAGTGTTTGTGTGTTCTCCTCCTTGTAATAATTATATGGTATAGAAAACTAAATTTACAAAAGTTTTATTTCCGCCAAATTAACACGTAACAGCCAATCGTGTATTTAAAATCATAAATTTCAAAATTTATTTAACATGATCAGTTAATCGCATTTACGGTTTTTGTGGAACAATTTTTTCCATATAAATATTAAATCACATATGTTTATCATCTAATTTGCAACACAAGAGCCACCTTCAATTTTACTTTTTTCGAAAGACTTTTCAATTTACGTACCATTATAAAATCCATAATATTAAGGAAAAATTCCACAATTCTTGTATGAAACAAAAATGTATTTATTATTGGCACTCCATAAGGGTATTGACAGGAGAGTTATGAATTTAAATTCACGCGCTGTATCGTACAGATTGTTCTGTCAGTACAGCGGAAAATTACAATTTAGATGGAGATTCTTTTACAATAGGAAATATGCGTCATGAAATATTTATGTGCAGTTGTTTCATGGCATAATGTGTCTTTGATGTTTAAAATCTATTGACAATATTATTTTTGTCAACACGTATGACCACGACTGCTTTGCCAAGAACATAAGAACAAGTGGAAAACGATTATATTTGTACTTTAAAAAGCCCATTTAATTTTTTTTTAACAAATTTTTATTCTGACGCTGTCTCAGGCTTTTACCGCAAAGATTACGAAATAGTCCAAAGTAAACCACCATACCTTTTATTTATTTGCATTTAAAAGCAACATGCAAGTGCGACTGCCGATCAGGAGCTCCTGGGTTCGATGCCAGGGTCGGGCACTACAGAATTTTTCTAATTTAGATTTTCTAGTAGTGACTCGGAGTCTGGATTTGTGCCCGGTGCATGACAATAGGCTCACCACATCTTCCATAGTGGGACGTAAACGTAACTGGTGAAAGGTGGGAGTGTACTACACTCCTCTGCCTACCGCTTCGGGCATTACAGGCGTGATGTAACGTTTTTACATATATGTCGCAATACCCGTTAGAGTATTGCAATTAAATCGAAAGTTACTTTAGTCCATGGACAAGCCTAATAAACATCGTATGCTACAGCATAAAGATATATTGAAACAAATGTAACATCAAGCCTGTAATTACCGGAGAGGTAAGTATAGGAGCGTAGTACATCGCCACATTTTAATAGTTAAGTTTACGCCCCATATTGGCATACTCCAGGCACAAATACAAATTTCGAACCACGTCCAAAAACTACTACATATATTTGTTGAAAAAGTCAAATTGTATGACGTATAATCATATCGACCTGACAATGAATAGATCAAACAGTAATACTTAAATTTATAAAGTTAACGAACTTCTTTGAACCGGCGTAGCTGAATAACATTAAAATTTCACGATGCCTTGCTTACTGAAGTACTAATTACTTAAGTGCCTTTTCAGGCGTTTGATTAACGCTTTTCGGGTGATAAAGTGTTTGTTTAGGGAAGGTTCGTAAATGGCCGCAAGACAGCTAGCAAAATAATGTATAATAAGTTTGCATGCGGTGACGAATAGTCCAATTATACACAAACGTCTTTTTACTATACTTTTTATAAAAATTTTAGAATTTTAATGGATAAATTAAGAACACTTAAAATGTTTCTTTTTATTTTTTTTACTATTGTCTAAAAAGTTTGAAAGGTAAACCCGATTGAATATTTTTTTCTATGCAGTATGTAAGTGTACGGGTATGGTCGGCAATGTAATATGTATACTAGTACAAAGTCATAACACTAAAGTTATAGATTCGTTTTTTTTAATATATCGTTTTTTACTTATTACTTGTATCAAGTCTTCATACAGACTTTTAGTAAGGTAATATATAAACGTCAGTTTGGTAAAGTACTTGAAAAGTGATTATTTAAAAATAAGAGGTCCTACTTCAGGCATCCGAAATATTTTGCTCAATCGAATGCAAAGTTCTACTTGACGTAACATTTCGTATATAACTTGTTATAACATGTCACATATAAATTCAGTCAAATACATTGCAGTGAGCCGTTTTTCATTTTTATAAACTATCCCTTCTCCCTTTTTCAAAAATAAAATATGATAGTAGATTAATTTCATTGATTTAATGCATCGTCAGAAACATCAAAATAAAACTAATTGTCTCGTAAATTACTTGCAGGCAGACAAATAATACTGATCTTCACTCAATTAAAACAAAACATTAAGCAAGTTTCAAAGTTGTTTGCGTGGACGACGTTATCGCGGTGAAAATTCATTACGCGAAAGTAAACTTGGCCGTTACATGTTTAACCTAGTTAAAGTTTGATGATAACGCTACCTAACTTTTGTTATTACGTACCAAGTTGATTTTAAACGAATTCACTACTCTATTTAACTATCTCGTTAACTTACTGCACGGAATATGCCCGCCTGTTTTAATACGGAATTATTTGGCTTATGTAAGCGTGAGATCATATTATATCTGCATTGGCACCAAATAAAAAAAAAACTAAGAAACGGATAGTTGAGAAAGATTTATCAGTAATAATTACTACAACACCAAGTTTTTACGCATAAAAACACATGTTAAAATCAATTGAACAAAAAGGGTGGAATATATTTTTACTTCATATAAAACTGTTTCCTCAGTGAAGGACGAGAGTCTTACTTTTATTACAATGGCTGGGAAACGATAACATAATTTAGGATCTTTATCGAAAGGTGGATCGCATTCAGTAAAGAATACTCTTCCCGGCTTGTCGCAAAAAATATCTTAATAATACTCACGCTCACTGGAGATCCGATCCTAAAAAAAATACTCTTAAAGTAAAAAGATTACTCACCTTATCGTCCTTGTTGATGTATTCAAAAATATATATGTCTTTATCCATTGGTATCATAAAATGAAACAATCATTACTCAATATAAACATATTTATAGCCAGAAACAATAATAACGCAACTCGTTTAATATATTTTTATCGCGGAATATCCACAGATAAATCTGCTATAATATATGCAACTGCTGTCCAAAAAGCAGCTCCCAAATCGAGTTCCTCGGGACTTTCCACATTCATGGTATCTCCTTCAGTGTGATGGAACCAAAAATAACGCTCATTAGCGTTATAAAGACTGGCTCCTGGGACGCCGGTGCTAATTATCACGGCAATGTCAGACCCAGCGCTCTCGCTCTCTATCAACGTTGAGGCATTTATAGATTTAAACAATTTCAAAACTTCTTCAACAATACACCGAGCTTCCTGATTTCCTGCAACTATCAAGCCAAGAGGGGCAAATGTACCTTCATCGGATTCCATAATAAAGTTTATGTTATGACTGTCATTTCTGTGCATCTCCTCATATGCATATGCTCCAACTAACCCTAACTCTTCAGCAGTCCAAAAAATTGATTTTATTGTCCTTCTAGGTCTTAAATTGAGACGTTTTAGAATTACAGGTACCGCCCAACTAACAAATAGACCGCCACCATCATCCATAGCACCTTGTCCGACATCCCAACTGTCAATGTGCCCGGATACAATAACATGTTTTTCCGGATGTTCGATGCCTTTTAAATCGATGATGGTGTTCCGTGACAGTTTACTATCAAAGGTAGAAGACATTTTTAAGTACAATATAATTTTTATTCCGCGCTTTTGAAATCGCCTCATCATATCGGCATCTTCGAGCGTGATGGCAGCAGTCGGTATTTTGGTGACATCGTCTGAGTAGGACTGCGATCCTGTATGAGGCGTGTTAATAGAGAAAGGCGTAACTGAACGTATCAGGGTAGCGACGGCCCCTTTCTCTGCTGCTTTTCTTGCTCCTGCCGACCTATAGTTCACCGTTTCACTGTAAGTAGTAAATACTGGATCAAACAAAACAATTTTTCCTTCAATGTCCTCATCGGCGGCTGCTTCAAAAGCTGTAAAGTTGCTAAATATTATCACTTCAGCTGTAATTCCTTCAGGTGGTGTACTGACACTTCTTCCGAGGCCCAAAACTGCTATGTCTTTTACTCTTGGGTTCAACATAGTAATTTTTTCCTTTCCTCTTACCCAATGCGGTACCTGAAATTACTTTTTCTAATTAATATTCATAAATAGCATTCATTAAAGTGAAGAAAATCGATACTAAAATATACCACAAATACCCACATTAATACTGTATTGTTATGGTATAGGTAATTTACTCAAAATACAATAATAATTAGGTTTTACACACAAGGTTTAGGTTTAGGTTAGGTTTAGGTTAAATACAATAATATTTAGGTTTTGTATAGTTGATTTCTTGGTAAGCACACAGATTAATTCTCAACTTGGTTACTTGCAATTGAAGCTCGATAGCAATATTTAAATTACCTCTAACTCCTCGGTAACGATGTCGTCGATCCCCTCGGCACGCGTTAACTCGATCATGTAATCGATAGACCGTTCTAGAACAATCGACCCGGAAGGCCTCGCGCCGAACGTGTCCACAAACTTGGCCAATCTGAAAATTATAAAAACATTACAATACATTTCTCAATACATGTAATTATACAATATCATATTTGATAACACTAACTAATTACTAAAAACTTAAATGTGTCATATTTTTGTTAAACGAAAGTCGCATTTGCATCCAACACGAGCGACTAGGCAGTCAAGTAATACAATTTAAATGGTACCTTGAGATTATGTCTTCTATCTGAGACGTAAGCTAATATTTTATTTACTTCCTTCATCGAACAACAAACTAAAGTACGAACCGGACCAATTGATCACTTACTCATCATAGGTTTTGCCCTTGAAGTCACCTTCCAAAACGTATTTAATGATTTCATTTTTTACGTCCTCGTACGCGCCAATCTCGTTTACCAACTCATCTCCTAACAACGCCCGGCATGAATTTGAATCTTTCGCCAAGAATTTTGCTTCACACACACTTATAACAAAAAGGGTTATAAGAATTTGGGTGAACGAAATCATTTTTCTGCGCTCGCCCGCGCTATATTGTGATGCTGTGATAAGACGAAGCCTTTTTACTGGGAGTTTATCTTATCGCACCAAAATATCATCAACTGTCTAAAATGTCTCTATTCGATTACTCTAGAGATTTTCGATCAGACTGAGCTGTCGTGGATCAGATAATATTATAGCCGACTTTATTTATATCTTATCAATTTCGAAAAAGAATAGATAATTAATAGAGAAATACTGTTTAAAACCTACTGTACCACGTTAGCACGAACAATATTAGTGAGGACATATTTCTTTATATAAATATATGGTTGTAACTTAGATAGTTTTGAACTATTGAAAACCGATCAGTACTGAACGATTGCATTTCATTACATTTCAAATATTACTCGTGTTGATTGCCTCTTTGCTGAAGTGATTACAAGAAGCGCGACTACTAACCGAAACGTCCTGGGTTCAACTTCCGCGTCGGGTTCTATCGGTTTTTTTAACTTAGTTTTTCTAGTAGTATTTTATAGTAGTAGTATTTGTGCCCGGTGAGTGAGAATACGCTTCCATAGTAGGAAGTAACCGTAACTGGCGAAACGTTGTAGTGTACTACACTCCTTTGTCTAACCCGTCGGGAGTTACAGGCGTGACATTGCGTGATATTAAGTTCAGTTAAAACCAGCGAATTAATAATCCCTTTTAATTTAATAGTTCTTATATTGAATAACTCATTACAAAAACACTTAAGTCATCTATAGGTATATTTTTTGATTGTAATATTCGCCCGAAGTCAAACATTATTTTACTACACATATTAAAATATACTTACATTTAAAGAAAGTTTTTTACGTAACACACATTTTCATACAATAGAAAATACAATTAATGATAAAAAATACTTACTCCTCATAGGTATGCCCTTTAAACGGTCCAGACACGACATAATCAATGATATCCGTTACCACGGTGTGATAAGACGCAATTTCGTCTGCAAGATGACTTAAGTTACAAGCACGCGTCTCAGTGTAAGTCCATTGTTTCTTCGGCGCACTTTGCACTGCACATATACAAAGATAGATTAAAACAAAACAATAGTTTGCTGTTGACAGATACATAACTACGAAGAAATATTTTATACACAAGAACGAAAGAATGATCTGCGCGCGTAGTTCGCGCGGAACGGCAATGGAATGCTCGGGCCCCACCTATTGTAATGCCGTACAGAATAAGGATGTCATTACGAGGATGTAGCGCTGGATCTTATTGGCTGCATCTCTCACGTGTGTGCCCGACCATAGTGCTATTGTATTCATAATATCTGATAGTCACTCGTAATATAAACTATAACAAATCTATCATATAAAATTGTATGCTGTCGCTTAAAATTAAATATAGGTACATACATTCGGCATCGCGTAACTTGCAGAACATGTATACGTTTCGTCCGAGGCAGTACAGCCGCTACAATTATTTCTGCCGTGAAGAAATGTTTATTAACCAATTTGTTTTCAATTCGATGTGTGAGATAGCCTGTTCAAGTGCATAATGGAGGTAAACATTTAAGTATTTCAAAGCGGCGACACGGTTGTGATCAATTTCCAAGGGAAGAAACAATCGTAGTAACTAATCATAATAACATACACTAATTGACATAACGCATATTAAGATCCTTATTAGAATAATCGACTGTCTTGATGGTCGTGTTACATGCAAGCACAGTATTGGATTTTTCTTAGGTTTTCTAGTAGCGGCTCGAAGTCTGGACATGTGCCCGGTGTATGGCAAAAAATTCACCACCTATTCCATAATAGGACGTAAACGTAACTGGTGAAAGGTGGAAATGTACTACACACCACTTTTAATACCCTAATCATCTGCATCTCTATAATCATGTTCTTTCATACTTCCCTATACTGGTATTCGCTCTGAATGAGAATAGTTAAGGCCATAATGTGGCCAAGTGCGGACCTTTTGAAGGTATGCACATAATGACAACAATATTAATAGCAAAAAAGTTAATAGTACATATAATATAATGGATCTTCAACAGTTATTTGCTGTATAACTATACACATAAGTACAATTATGTTACGAACAATACACAAATTTAGACAATAGTGCGCCCACAAAACGACCTTACACGTATCGTTAAGTTGGATAAATCATTATTTACCCATCAATATAAACGATCTTAACAACGTATTTCTTGTCGCGCTCGTTCAAAGAAAACACATTCTTATCAGATCGATATCCATAACATCAAAACGCATATGTATTGATAGAGTACGGGCTACATTATCGACAATTTATTTATCTTATGAATCAGGTAAGTATGGATATATCGATGTTTTGATCTTGTTCTTGCTATTGTACCTATCTGAAGAATAAAGTGGGTGTATTTTATAATATGACGGTCATATTTAACAAAATGGAATTTGTAAAGAATGTTGCTATACACGTAGTTGAGTGCATAAAAACAAAATATATCATGCATAATGCAAATTGGCACAACAGAGTTATTTGCTAGTAATACATTTCTAAGATCACTATAAACAAAGTATGGAAGGATAGAGACAAATTGTGTAAAAAGTCACAGTTCACTTTTTATTGTTTATGAAATAAATTTGTTTGTTAAAATAAGGTGATTGGTAGAAAATTTCGTGGAACATTAAGTCGCTACAATTTTTAGCTCGTTTAGGGTTGCATAAAAAGTTAATAAATAATAATACAACAGGAAGTTATTGTATATAAAATAAAACGGTGACATAAATCGCGTTAGTCCTGAACGTTCTGAAAAGAGATCGAGGATTAATACAGTTCATTAAATGAATTGATAACGATGAAAACGAAAATTTTACACCAAGTGCAAGTGATGTAAAGTATTTTCAATGATACTCCGAGCATTCATCTACACTTGCAACAGTATCTCGGGTAAAAAATTACTTCACTAAGAGCGTTCCTTTTGTGACGCTCCTCACAAACAAATTAGAGCATAAAGCACTCTTCGTGATTTCAATCAACTTGAGCGACCGCGAAGATGGATCTTCTCGAGTTTCCTAAGATAACAGCTGAACATTTTTTTTATAAAAAACATACATATATTGTTGCAATATATGTATATTTTACTTCATACATCATAGGCTTTTTTATACTTTGATACTTTCAATGATGTTGTTCGTGGAGGCAAAATATTTACTTTATGTTCATGATTTTATTGATGACAGAAAATATTCGTACTTATGTACCTCTAAGTTTTTACATTAAAAAAAATGTAAAAAGATTGAATATTAATTTATTTCACAATTAATTTATTTTACCTTCATGAAATTGTTTGTATTTTACGTAAGTAACATCACGCCTGCAATCCCCAAACAGTTAAGCAAAGCAGTGTGGAACACTCATGTTTCACCAGTTGTCTTTTTTTTTCTTAGAGTAAACAACAAATAAGACGAATACTAGCTAATGGGGAGGTCCTAAAGTCTTCAACACTGGTCTGCGTGTATGAAGAGAGTGATGAATGTAGAAGAAGCTTGTCAGGTTTGTAGGGATAGAAATAATTGTCACTCGGTGGTCACTACATATCCCATAAGGAACAGAATGATATAAAAATAGTAGATAATACATGTCAAATTGTTTCTTCTGCCGACAGCGATAATCTAGTATCGTCATATCCACATTAATATCAGAAACGCTAAAGTGCATTTGTTGGTTTTTCTTTATTCCATTGAACAATGAATTCCATTGAAATTTGAATGAAAATATTTTTTTCATGTTTCTTTTTTATTCTCCCAGAGAAATATAGTACAAAATTGCGTTATAGCATTCCAAGACGCTTCTCATCAAAAACTGACAACAAAAATGGTGAAATGTGGATAACATACTAGATGGCGCATACATACATACATATATTTTCTAAAGACAAATAATTACGACCGTCGCGTCATCGATAAACACAATTCCTTACAGTGGATGTTTTTTCTGCAATATATCTCGGTTTTAATTATCTGTCAATAGATTTGGTGACCTACTTGTTCCAGGTTGGACACGACTTGGATTTAATGATTTCTATGTTATCCTATTCTTTACTGTTTTAATTTGTGATTGCAATGTATTTCGTTATCTAGAAGATTATATGATACAGTTACTGACACCGAATTTTAAATACTATAACGCACATTTTAAAAAAGTTATTGGCTTCCCCAATGATATAATAATATAATTGTCCAATTTACATCGCAGTGAAACAAGGACAAATTGGTCGCCAAATTGACTCCATTTCTCGAATTTCTAATAAACACCATAAATTCATGCTAGATATTTTATGGGTAACGAAAAAATTGGAATAGACTGACAGTAAATCAATATATTTTTGACTGCCTCGTTGGTTGTGTTGTGTGCAAGTGCGACTGCCGATCGGGAGGTCCTGGGTTCAATTTGTAGGTCGGACACTAGAGAAATTTTCTAATTTAGATTTTCTAGTATTGGCTTGGAGCCTGGATATGTGCCCGGTATATAGCAAAAGATTCACCACCTATTCCATAGTGGGAACGTAAACGTAACTGGTGAAACGTCGCAGTGTTCTACATTCCTCTGCATACCTCTTTGGCGATTACAGACGTGATGTTACGTTTATATTTTTATTCAAACTTATCATGAATCCTATAAAAAAACGTGTTATTTAGTTTTTTTATCAGTACCTACAACCATAAAATAAATTTAAAAAAAAATTCCGCGAAAATAAAATGGCGGGTAACAAATTCGGGTACATTATTCATTCCTCAAAACGAATCTTACACATCAATTTCTCACACATTATTATTTCAATTCGGATAATTATAGATCGTCCCTTGGCACAATTAACATAATGATATGTGGGTTTATTTTATGTATCTCCTACATTTGTTTCCTACACGTCATGCACCATTGCGTGTGGATTAAGAGAATAACAGGAGCGCAAGACATTATGTTATTGTATTGTCTGTAAATGAAATGCCATTTCGAAGCACAATAAGACCAAGACAAAATACTCATTTAAGGTTTATATATAGAAATTTCGCGTTGTTATTGCTGTCATAGAAATGAAATACATGGTGCATTTCAAAAATAAATATGGTGAATTTGAACTTCAATCACACGTTTAATCACATTTTAAATTTTATTTTAAACACAATAGAACCTGCACCTTTTCAAACACAATAGATGCAATCCATTCCGTTCATTGAAACGAATCGTGCACTTCCGTTTCCCGCGCACTGTTCGTTTCAATCGATTCATAGTAGATTGTGCCATTATGATTGTACCCTGCCCACGTTTGCATGATTTCTTTCCCCCTCCATTTATTCTCTCCATTCCATGCACAATAGGTCGTTTAGTATGCAGATGAAATGGTATTGCAAATCACAATCCATATAGTAAGATAAAAAGTAAATTTTAAATTCTGACCAAGGTATTGGATGTTCACAAAAATTAACACACGCACAAACTTACATAAAGTATTACGTGTAAGAACCTCATTCTTTAACGCTTTTCTTTACAAAGTAATATCTATAACCTATAGACAACTGAATAAACGTTGACCCTGACTCCAACACCCATATCATAGAAACGCTGCATATTATGTCTTTCGAGCTTTAAAATTCATTGGCACCCCATGTATCATTTAGAAACGACGTTATTTTAATCGCAGTCTAACAGCTTTTAATGCCAATAACTTTAACCTTATCAAACATTATCCTTAAAATAAACAAGCTTTACCTTGAAACCAACAGGTTTAAAGATATTGTTGTACCTGTACGGAAAATCCAGAAAACCGGTAGGTATACAAAACAGACCTAGACATCGTTTGAATACAATAACGTAAATTGATTACGCAGGTGTCGTTTATTAAACTCATTAGTTCATTATAAGGAACATCCATATTTCACTAGGGAGTACAATTTGCGAGATAATTGCCGGCGAAAATTTCCTTAAGTGGATAATGAATGAGCATCCCATTTGAATACGTTACGACGCCCCTTTATTATTTCCCTTCTTCTCGCGAATACTATTTTTGGGTCACGTAATGATCATAAAGTTAGGAAAGAACCTTTTTGCAGGTAAACTGCTTCTTTTTATAACTATCTTCAATTTTCCTGTCGGTACCTTGATTTTTGTTTTTTCTTCGCTTCATAGCTACAAATAAAATTTTCAGTTCAAATAATAACCACGAATAATTTAAAATAGTGGAATATAATTTTATCTTGTACAAACAGTAAGACAAGTAGGAATCGTCGGTGAAATCTGTACAAGAATCGTTGAGTGCCATCAAGGGACACCGTTCACCTCCACGGATTCTTCAACTTAAAGAAAGATAAACATTTCTCAGACGCACTCGGCATCGTAAGCAGGCCGGCAGGACGGGATACCGTCGATATTGTTTTCACTTTACTTGCTGTATGGTGAAATATACAAAAAAAGTTAAAAAATACTCTACTTTTCGTGGACGACGGCCAGAATTTAATCCATTGAATTTACGAAGGCGAAATGAAGCACAACATTTGAGTACAAGCCAAATGGAATGTTCAGTGAACAAAATTTTTAAGATAATTTCGTAATTTTTCGCTAACTGCTTCGGAAACCACACTCCAGTAATAATATTTAAAATATTTTCTGAATTCGCTAAATCTATATTTACCTTTAGATATTCTTCAATATATTGATTTTAAATTTAATATATAAAAATATCATGTCACAGTGTTAGTGGACATTTGTAAACATATTTAAAAAATTAGAATTACGGGATATAACTGATAGATAAAAAATAACTAATCTTGTGTACAGAATTAAAGTTAAAATCTTGAATTCACACCAATGGCAAGTGAAATTTGTTTATATTGCAATTAACAAAATGGGGGCCCGTTAAAAAATAACATCCTAATGTGGAACAGGAATCTGGTATCTGTAATTTTGTCACGCTTTCATTCTGAACGGTGTGACGAAAATTCCGCAGAGCGTGACTGAAATGGGAATTTCGTTTTTCTATTAAGCAAGAAATGATATTTCTGCCTTCTGTCCTTATATATACATATATTATTGTATTTGTACTCTTCTACGTTGTCAGTCCAAATGTCTTCTGTTTCATATGTATAGATAAAAATATTAAAGTTTTATATATACAGCATAAAACGGTCCCTATACCGGTTTACTTTAAGTTCGTTTTATAGTTAACATTCAATTTCTAATAGGTAATAAATACAACGTACTAATACGTTTACATAATAAATAGAACGGTACCACCAAATTCTAGTGCAAAACAATTGTATCTAAACCCTGACTAAAACGATGAACAAATCAATTTAATCATTGTTTCTATGTCGATATATACCGCAGTATAAACATAGGCTTTAGTGTTTTTTAATAAGCTCAAATATTATCTTAACCATAACATTATAATTTGTGTCGAAAAAGCGAACATTTCCAGTTTAATAAAATGAAATGTGTAACATTTATTTCTTAGTTCGTTCCCTACAAGTAATTTCATGAATAATGTACAAGAAGTCGTTGTTCCCCAGGACACAGTGCACTACACGGAATGTATTCAAGAGAAGAGTAAGAGTCATAAACTCTATGATGCAGTCTGCTTGCGTCATTCACTCGTACGTTCTCAAATAATACACATGAATGCACATATTTATGAGACTAAAGTACTGCACAAATTTCATGTGAGGATGGCAAATAACTAACGTACAAAGTACAAATAATGTAAGAAGAAGATGTTCAGTATTTCCAATATTCTAACACACTAGGGGTAACTACTAATCTTGGTCCTTGGAATTTGAAACATGTAAGGCGGTATTAGGTGGTATTAGGTGGTATTTGGTGGTATTAGGTGGTATTTGGTGGTATTAGGTGGTATTAGGTGGTATTAGGTGGTATTTATATAAGCTACGGGATGCAAATACAATTATATATCACATGTAAATAGCTTCGGCCTGCAAATACAATATTATATGAGATAACCTATCTGGCCTTTAACCCCTTCCGTAACAAAAAATTAGGTTTATCACCAACTTTGTAACAAGTACTTTAATCATGTAATTATACATAGGTACTAAATAAATTAAAATCGGTTGCTTAACAATAATTCAAAACTGACCGACATGAACATCGAGAAATGATTTATTAATGACCTCCAGATAATTAGACTGTCTCAATAGCAGTTTTAAGTTCACTGAACGTCGATAAGATGAAGGAGATAATGTGGACAGTATTACAGTGCTGCTCGTAACGTGTGGACTCAATAATGAGACTAAATATACTTTTCTTTATAATTGTATTGTTAGGCTATTGCAAAAAATGTATCAACACGTTGTCGATAGTAAATCGATTCGATGAGTGTTATATAAATCCAAATCTGATTGAAGAAATAGAAAGTTATAAAAACATAACTCAATTTATCATGAATGTTATTAGAACTTCGGATATCGGGACGGAAATGTATGACAGGTAAGGGTAATGTACCCACTTAAGATTCATGCTAAAGTTAAAATTTTTAAATGCTCCTATTTTTTTTCTGCACTATAATATATTATAAAATTAAAACGATCCGTAACTATAACATTTTACGTGATTATTAGTTTGTTTATAGACATATTTTTTTCTGCAAATGTATTATTTAATGGTTAATGGATAACTAATGACACAGTTTGAATAGTTATTTTTAACTTTCCTGAGCAGGTTTATCAGCTATAATAATTACTAATCAGTTTATAGATTACCTCCATCCTCATTTTTTACATAACTTCTATGTTGCAACTTCTAGATATACTCAATTTATTGACCAGTTTGGAGCACGTGTATCTGGCAGCGACGTATTGGAAAAGGCCATAGATCAGATGATAAATCTGACATACCAATATGGGGTCACGGATGTAAGAACTGAAGAAGTAGAGGTATGGAAAGTTTGCACAATTTTCAGATGCTAAATATGTGAAAAATGTTTTTCCTGGCAGTTCGTTGCATATGTTATAAATATTTTTACAGGTACCTCACTGGGTGCGCGGTTCAGAAACTGTTACTATGCTACGGCCACACGAAAAGAACATTGCGGTTTTAGGAATGGCTCCCAACGTACCTACCCCTCCCGCAGGCATAACAGCGGAAGTACTAGTTGTTAGCAGCTTTGCAGAATTTGATAAAATTCATGCCGATTTCGTAAAAGATAAAATTGTTTTGTTCGATGCTCCTTTTATAACTTATGGAGATACTGTTATATATCGAGTTCTGAGTGCCACAAAAGCAGCGGAAAAAGGCGCTGTAGCTGCCTTAATTAAAAGCGTTACGCCATTTTCTCTATACACTCCACATACTGGCTCTCAACAATACAATGATAATATTACAAAAATACCAGCAGGAGCGATTACAATTGAAGATTCTGACTTGCTAAGAAGATTGCAAATCCAAGGTGAAACAATAGTTCTAAACATAAAAATGTTCAGCACATTTGACAAGAAAACATCGCGGAATGTGCTTGTTGATTTGAAAGGTAGAGAGACGCCGAAAAATGTCGTTATTGTCTCAGGTCACATTGACAGTTGGGATGTAGGACAAGGTGCTATGGACGACGGTGGTGGTATGATGATAGGTTGGTTTGTACCTATAATACTAAATCGATTATCACTCACACCAAAAAGAACAGTACGTGCCGTTTTGTGGACAGCTGAGGAACCAGGCTTAATTGGCGCACAGGCATATTTAAGAAGACATAAGAATGAATTGGATAATATAAATCTGATAATGGAATCTGACGAAGGTACTTTCAACCCTTTAGGCTTGGACGTAGCGGCATCAAAGAGCGCACGTTGCTTAATGGCTGAAATTTTAAAATTATTTACGCCTATAAATACTCTGAAAGAGAGTGCAAATGTCGGATCGGACATATCACTCTTCGTTGATAAAGGGGTTCCCGGAGCTTCGTTATTAAATGATAATGGCCGCTACTATTGGTATCATCACTCGGAAGCCGATACATTAAACGTACAAAATAAGAAGGATGTTGTTAACTGTGCGGCATTTTGGGCAGCAATTTCGTATGTAATTGCTGACCTATCGACTGATATTCCACGTAACTGAAATATATTAATAAGATCTACGTAGACTTCGTTTTGACTAATATTAAAAATCACAAATATTTTTTTTATAAATGTACAATTAGAAGAAACGCTCCGTTCAAATTATTCCGTCCATTCCATTATCGTTCTCTTCACATACAGCGACATTCATATTTTGCAATATGTCATACATTTATTGAAAACAACGACATCTATACATTAACCAAAGTACATGTACGTTTATTATAGAATATTTCATTCTAATATAGAAAACTAGAGGCTGCAGTGGTCGGTGAAATTCGACGGATAATTCTTTTATTTTTAATTTTCATGTTATTAAATGAGGTTCTCTTGTCAAACAGTGTATACATATATATATACTACCTACTGTTACTACTCTTCCGTATTTTCGACAGCAAGAACGGAAACAAAGTAAGTTCTATTTATTATAATTATTTGTAACATGTAACGTAACACTGCGCGCCGGTATTCTTAAAAAGGATTACAAAAATTTCTCTTCACGTTTTAATACATAGATCATAGATTGATCCTTTTATTACTCTGCAAATGTTTCAATATAATTTTTACATTTAGACATGTAACTTAAAAGAAATAGTGTAATTATTTTGTTGATAAATAAGTTCAGAATCAGTTATCTATCACTTTGCTCTAACAACAAACTACTAACAGTCGTTTGTTGAACTAAACTTTTTCTCGGAGCTTTGTTCGTGGGGCCAAGAAGGGGTCTTTTTTACCTAACATTCATTAACAATTTTTCTCTTGTATTACTTTCTTATCTTTGTCTTTTATCCCTCTCACAGCTTAACAAATAATGACAAGAAAAAGAAAGTTCGCGACAGTATTTATATTTACAAAAATATTTTAGCGTCAACAAAAATAGGTAAGGTACCAATCCTTTGTTGTTTTGTTTGGATCAATTCACTGTTTTATTTATTCATTTCTAATTAATGAACATTACATAAAATATTAATACCTATTTTAATAATAATATTATGACAACGATTGATTCATGACCTATATTTGTGTATGTGCGAGTGCGTGTGTTTTAGTGTGCGAATGTGTTTTCATCATCGTAAAAATCTATAATACTGTATATCATAAACACTTATAAATCCGTTTTTGACACGGGCTCGCTATCAGAGTAAGAAGGGTTAAGGCCACCATTTGTATTTCATATACCAGGCCAATATTTGTATTTCATATAGGATTGAGAAAATCACATTTCACTTACTGTTTTCAGAACTGCCTGCCTCGTTAATCGTATAACCGCAAGCGACTGCCGAGCAAGAGGTCCTGGGTTCGATCACGGGTCGGACAAAGTTGGTTTTCTAACTTGAAATTTTCAATAGTTGCTCGGATTCTGGTTTAATCTTCGGAGTCAGGAACTGCTAAGAATCAAAGGTTAGAATAACTACATAGTACCCGACCTGGGAATGGAGCCTAGGATCTTCTGGTCAGCAATTGTACTTCTAAGCATTCTACCAACGAAGCATTAAGTATTTCATTAAGTATAATTTATATATAATTTATTAAAAAACAATGCAATTCTGAATGTTTTTCCTATCCTCGTATTCGACACAATGTGACTGGTGCAAAACATGTGTTTATCGGATGCGAAATCAAGTCAGACTGCAATCAAAACAGATGTACGCATATTGTATTTCAGACACATTTCTTACAGTATAACACGCTGTATACACGTTATAAACAATAAACAATTGCTTCTAATCACAAACCGACGCTGTATTAATTTTAAGACTAAAGATACACATTAGCATACTCTGCATACTGTAAAAGCTACTCACATTTTAAAAAGCGCCTGTTTGCTCTTTGAGTAATATTCTAGATAATAAACCATTGCTCGTCTAATTCAGATCTACATGATTGTTAATTAAGTTTAATATTAAAAAAAAAACGTAACATCACGCCTGTAATCCCCGAAGAGGTAGGCAGAGGAGTGTAGAACACTCCCACGT
>DWDU01000051.1:0-27225 GCA_018245575.1 Jemadia suekentonmiller | reverse complement strand
TGGTGAAACGTGGGAGTGTTCTACACTCCTCTGCCTACCTCTTCGGGGATTACAGGCGTGATGTTACGTTTTTATACGAATACGTAGAATATAATATGCTATCAGTTCTATGAGACTGAGTTAACGTAAGCATTCCCGTGTTACTCATGATGCTACTACATCAACACCACGCCTCGTAGATGTCGTGTGTTATCTCCCCAATCCTTACATTAGTCGTCACCGCCGGCAGCGTATCGCAGTCCACAGCTGGATGTTGGCCTCCCACAGGTTTTTTTAAAAGGGAAACATCTTTAATATCGCTGGAAATTAAAATTGAAATAAACAAAAAGGGACGGTGGCGAAGCGTGATAAACGTAACAACACGCTTATAATTGCCAATGAGGTTGGCAGACGAGCGTTGTACACTCCCACGATTCGCTAGTTATCTTCAAGTCCCTTCATGGAATAGGTGGTAAGCCTACTGCCATACATTGGGTACATTTCCGAGACTTCGGGTTACTACTTTAAATAACTAGAAATTCTATTTAGAAAAATCCAATAATACCAAAACCGAAATTTGAACCGTACTGTACCTATTGAAACACTTGCTTAGAGTGGCAGGTAACTTACTCGGCGAGGAAACCTGTTTTTACGGAAGTACAAACGCGTAGATGATGATGTAATCGAGATGTAGGTACTTTTAAATTCAGCATTTCAAATTTAAATTCATTGTTTGAACAGTACGTACTAATTGCACTCCGTTTGAAATCAATAATAATCTAGGGGACTGTGCCCGGTTCACTCCAGCTCGCCGCCGGCCTTCGCCCCGATCAGTTAGCCGAGCCCACTTGACAGGGTAACTGTTAGATGAGATGAGGTATTAAGATGTTAGATGTGTTTCATATTTAGAACGCTATTCGCTTCAATCCCTACACCGAGAAAGTATGCTTAACTTGTTTGTAAGTATTACTTGTTATTAGAACAGCAGTCACTGTCTCTAAGGAGTCGTGATGGCCGCGTGTAGTCGTGTGTGCGTCCGTCCATTATGTAATTATTCACATGTACATAAGTTTTTAATTTTTTTATACAAGAGGGTTAGCTGCTCATCCCAAATTCTAACCAGTACTCCTTTTGGTTTCCAGAGAATACTAGGAAGCAACAAGTCTGCTTCATGTGAATGACAGTAAAAAAACCTCGACCTTGATAAATAACGAGAGCCTATTTATGTATGACTGGCCGATTTACTTTTCTCTAATTAATTATTATTTGGGCGGCGGCGCGGCGACAGCACGGCGCTTCACCTGCTCGACGCAGCCTTAAAATGTCCATCATGTATAACATCATGACACAGGACAAGGGCAACATATTTCCATACTTCTCTTTCTCTACCACGTCGGGTCGCTTGCGACATTTTCTTAATCATATATAACACGATATCTAATGCTGATTGACTCAAAAGTATGTAGTTACGTGAAAAATTATGAAACATTTGCAAAATGATGCAATCGGCTGTGTGAAAACGGCTAACACCGAGGAAGCGTTGCCTGCCGTGGCGCGGCGACATGTCGTAAGCCGCGCGTCAGAAGGCAACAAACTCAAACTTAGCTTCCAACCGAGGCAACACCTCCCCGCGTGCGTGTTCTGAACACTCTAGTCAGCGTAGGTCAGTAACCCTTATAAAACAAACGTAGTATCACAGAGGAGTGTGGTACACTCCCACGTTTTACCAGTTACGTTTACGCCCCACTATGGAATATGTCGTGAGCCTATTGCCATGCATCGGACACATATCTAGACTCCGAGCCACTTCTAGAAAATCTAAGTTAGAAAAATTCAATAGTGCCCGACCGAGGATTCGAACCCCTCGATCCTCAGACGCGCTCGCAACCACACGACCAAAAAAGGAAGTCAAATAAAAGAATTTCCCGAAAACTTTTAACAAATGAAGTTGAAAAAGTAGTCGACCTTACTCCCAATAATATCTTTAAGTTGTAAAACTCACTGCTCTGCGGAGCCATTCGAGTAGCTCGTGCCTCGCGCCTCGGCACTACGTGTTGTCCGTGTGTCGAAGCAAGCATAATTCAAGGCTACTTTTCCGCTAATCTAAGCATAAAATGACTAATTTATTACTTTATCTACTGTTATTATATCGTCTTGCCAGGTCTCTTGCGGGTTATCCACAGAGGACCGAGTGCCAAGGATCTCTATCTTTTTAGACGCGACGTGCTCCTTCTATAGGCACTTATCATTCTCTTCACACGTGGTGGCCGGTTTGGAATGGAAGTTCTGACTCCTCCATTAGTTAGTATTAGGTACATGATATACCTTACCAGAAGTTTCTCTGAGCGCGTGTCAGGATGGCGCGTGTCGAACGTCACATGTCCCGATGTATGCCTACTTGTATAGAACGAATGATTTCATCAGAGTGTTAACACTGATCGGTGTTGAACTGTTATTGAGATGACTTGTAATATTGAGCTCATGATGGATGAAGGAAAACTCTCTTTAGCTCTTAATTTATAGATGCAGTCATTTGTACTGGTATTCAGCTGTGTATTGCGTTACAAGTGTTCATTCACTATAAAATAGTTTTGTTAACTAGTGAGCTGATAAAGACGATAAGCTATGCTAAAAACTTAGCTTCTATGTCTCCCTCCGCGCAGTTTTGTTTGAGCGTACAACTTATTCCAAATTGTATACAGCTACGACGTTCAAGACGCTAATTAATTAGGACTATACTTACGTCGAGTTCAAAACGTGTAATTCAGATTGAAATATCTGAATATATTAAACTTATCGTCCACTGAATATTTAATAACCACGAGAAGTTACTCTAACTGATGTATTTTATTCCGAGTTCCTCACGTGTCTACGCGGACATGCATTGTATCCGCGCGCTGCTCCAGATCGATTCACTTCGACGGAATAAAAACACAACAATGCTTCAAACTGGTCAGGACCCCTGTACGATTTAACTGAAGTTTCCCTTTAGAGATTTACCCTAACATTAGAGCTTTAGTTTTGCAACATATAATATGTACACGGGCTCGCATGTGTAGTTAAAGAAGGGGGCAATTGCAGAAAACATCTCTTGCCGGCTAAACTCAAGTATGTGGTATTTCTTCAGGATAGCCCGACTTTCGTAACCTGTCCAAAGACATTATGATTCTCCGGTATTCATAATACTGACAGATTTATTACATAAACACATATTGGTTTTAACTTTTAAGAATCTTTGAAATTGGTCTGACCTTGTATTTGTTTTATTTGCATTACGTTGATACCGGTTTAAATAAAAACTGTTACTGACATTGTACAAGTGGTTACAACAAGCGCTAGTTGCTACAGAGCGAGGTGTGCAAGATCAAGTTAAGTGTACGTTTATATTGTCATAGAAAAATTAGGTTACATGTACAGAAGACAAACGGGTCCTTCAAATGACAGTGAAGAACCCCGGACCCATTCATATTCAATCCGAAACAGATTAAATAACTTGGTAGTATTGATTAATTCGAATATTTTTGGTTAGTCGCCCTTTTCTCCCTTCTTATTAATTTAGATGAAAATAAATCCACTGGTATAAACATTTCGCGTGCCGGTGTGACACTGGTATGACATTAATAGGAGTTCTGTTTCAGTCATGAATAACTGTGGTTCTTGACTTTATTTTACGATACCTAAATTTTTGTCTTCTCATTATCCGAATTTTATAAATTATTCTGTATTGCATAAATATTATGTATTGCATAAATATTATGTATTGTATAAATATTATGTATTGTATAAATATTAAGTACTGTATAAATTATTACCTATTATATATTGTACAAATAATTGTGTATTATATTAATTGTTATAAAATTTCTCTGTAAATATAAAGCAATTCTAATAACAACATGCATTACTACATGATTATACTATGACTGACTATATGATTAATTGTAAATTTGTTTAAAGAAGTATATTATTTGCTTTATTTTATAGCTTATAATGGCGTAACACATCACCTTGGGTATGTTCGAGAACCACCAGGGATGCACAGACCAGCAGAGCACCAATGACGTAAAGCATAAGATTGGTTGTGTGTAGTGTGTACGCGGCGCAGAGTCGTTACATCACTAGTGTCCGTTGCTTGTGGCAAAACAATTCCGTGGCGGCGCTCGGGTGGGCGCCCACGTGCGAATCGTTCCGTTGAATTGTTTCCGCGGGTAGGCTCCACGGCTCATTGTGTCAGTGTTTCTTGTTTTCAGTTTACACTCGCCGACCGAGACTGTCGCCGAGTAATGAGACATCTACGTACGATCTCAACTCCAGTAATTACATAGAGGGGCGCGCGCTACCGGTGTCTGTGTTTCGGGACACATAAAACTAGACTTTTCAGAGCGAGGATGAATATGAATAGGCATTTTTTACACAATAGTGTTCAATTAGAATGCATATAAGCTGTCTGTCAGCTGGAATCTCGGACAAATGGTACCTGCTATACGTGTATATAAATAAACGACAGAGAGCTATTATGGAGGCTACATGTACGAGTACATAATTATGCAGCATTTGACTTTGATGAAATTGTTACGTTTAGTTTACATAATTATGTAGCATTTGACTTTGATGAAATTGTTACGTTTAGTGAACGTGTGTACATATGTACTGTGAAGACGTACGGTTGCGAGGCACGCGTCACGCTCGGCGTCTTGTCTTGTTATCCCCCATGTAGATATTGTTATTATTATTACAATGTCACGTGTCTCTAGCAGGGTAGGCAGACAGCACCAGAGTGCCTAATATATCTAACCTCACAGATCTGACGCTCCTCCCACATTCATCGTTCTCTCAACACACGCACGCTGTTCCTTTCTGCTAAATCTTTCTGCACTGCTGATACAAATATAGTAAAAAATTACTTCCCCATTAGTTACACAAGTACAACGCTAATATTGACTGTACTGAATGAACTGTTTATTTGCATATATTTTTCATGGGTACTTGTAAATTCCTATCGTGAAAGGTAATGACTGTTCGTTTGGTTATCGCTGCCATTCTGCTTACAAACTGTTTAGTCAAATGTTAAACCGATGACGAATGTACTTAGAGTCATTACGTGTTTTATGAATATGAAATTACTTAATTTGATACTTAGTTAATATTGTATATGTATCTAGTAATCGGCGGTAACAGTGACTGCATTAATTGCAATTTACTCATATATGTATATAATTATGCCCACAACACCAACGCAGGGCGTGACGGTGGGGGGTCGCAGAGCACAGCTTCTCGCACTGCCCGCGCTGTTGCCTATAGGCGGCCAGCACATTCTAACGACACCATGTAGCCCGGCACGGAGCGGGGATTGTATTCTTACTCCGCCCCGACACGGAGGCCCGAATTACAAAATGCAAGTGTTTGTATCTGGCTGTAAGAAATATCACAATATCACCCCTGTATTTACTCGATGGGGTAGGTAGATGACTGTACTACACTTTCACGATCCATCAGTTATGTTACGCCGGGCACAAGATTTGTGTTGACTCCGAGCTGCTGCTCGAAATGTTCAGTTAGAAAAGCCCAATAATACGTTCCTTGCAACAATAGCTACTCATGGATCTAACCCGCAGCCGCAATCCGCAGCCGCAACCACTTCACTAACGATACAGGTACCAGGTGAAAGAAAATGTAATTACGAATTTATGTGTGTACTTGTATAGGTATGTATGTATTTACATACGAAGTTGACATCTTATACGTGTTGTATATGATTATAACATGATTGGAAGTACGCAATGCGTACGTGTTGCACGCGGAACCTTGTCAGTCACATATTATTTGTAAACTTACACTGGACTGTAAAAGGTATGTTTCGTACTAATGAGGCCAGTGTTAAGTGATTACTGAGTGTAGCTCTGTGTCAAAACTAATAAGGCGATTGAAAATACCTCCAGATTAAATGATTAATTAATAAAACCATGACCTCTTAGCATCTGCCCGTTGTGGCCGATATCGGCGTGACTAGTCGTGTCGGATCCACTTTCAAAGTAATGGAGCTAGAGTAGTTTCGAGACGCGCACGCCATCACACAGCACTTTGTCCTCCAAAGCCCTTAGTGCACAGATCATTTTACTTTACTTTGTGTACAGAACATTACTTTGTCTTTATTTTCATGGTTGAATATTTGCCGGCCTAAATGACTTGTGTTTGAACACTTATTTGCACTTACTTGGGTAGGGTGAGCCGCACGCCCCGTCGTGGCAGGCTCGGCAGGCCTCTCGGCCGTCCAGGCTGAGCGCGAGCGTGGGCGCCAGGCTCGGGCGCGGACACAGCTTGCAACCTCCATTATATTTCTCACACAGACACACGTTCCTGTCCAAATTCTCTACCTTCAGCTCATTCAGTCCAAACTTATCACAGCGCTTCTCCAACGACGCCGCCAATTTGCCCGGCTCCTGGAGAAACTCGCACGGGTGCGGGCACGCTCGGCACTTGCCCGCCTCCAAGTTCCTATTAGACTCCGTGTTTACGTTATCGTTCTCATTGTCCGGAATACTGTAAGCGCTCTCCTCCTTCTTCCCGCTCTCGGTGCTCCCTAAGTACGAAGTCAGGGTGACTTCGGACGACGAGCGTACCGTGTTGTTGAGTTTGTATTTCGTCATGTTTACGTGTAATTCAAAATCGCATTTTAAAGAGGGACGCGCGGGACATTTTATAACAATATCGTGATCGTAGCGGTTCACAGCAGTGTTCGGTGCGTCGCGTATGGTTGGCGCATTATTGTCACAGACGGAGCGGTGACCGGCGGGCGGGCCGGCTGCGCGCGCTCGAGTGAGCGCAGGTGCGCGCGCGCCGCCGATACACCTCTCGCCACATAATTTAATTTGAACATTTGCTTTTTTGATGTTTACTTTGTGTTGCATAAATGTACATCGTTTTATTTATATTTTTTTTATTTTACCTTACGTGTATGTGTCTTCGATATGGGAATAACGTATTGATTATTTTTTTTATTCTAATTCAACAATCAAAATCGATCTTATGAATTAAGAAATCTTTCATATCATCTAAATTATACGTCTTATTTGGTACAACATTTGGTAAATAATACACATAGTATGAGAAAGAATTTTCTGTAACAATGAAATAAGAAATCATAAAAATGTCACTTCTTGGTGCTAACGTTGGTTTTTCTTATCATGTTGGAGAAAAAGCGTGTCATTATAAAAGGGCAACAGTAAAAAATATAAATTCAATCTGTGACAGATAATGCTCGAGCGCAGGCGAACAGAAGTACTTTTTGAACTAAAATTCAAGATTTCTATGCCTATATTCGAAAGTTGATGGGTGCAAGTACCGAAGAAGGTCAATACATAAATTTTAGCCAAATAGATAAAGAACTGATTGATGAAGGAGTTAAGTCTTTGAAATAGTTGCCCGTGTGTGTATGAGGGGATGTATAACTATTTATCAACATTCCTCTGCCAACCGCTTCGTAAATTACAGACGTGATGTTACGCTTTTTTTATGTATGAAGTTAGAAGTATGTCAGGTCTGTAATGATAGAAATTATTGGTACCCTGTGCTCTCTGCCTGCCCATTTGTTAGTTATACCTTCGCGTATTATTATTAACATTTCATTTAAACATCGACTACCTGTCTGTCTTTACAAAATTTAAAGCAATTTTCCGAGGTAGAATGTAAAGTGCAATATGTAGGTACATCGCTTTCACTGCTGTAGATGATATTCAAGATTACAAAACAAATCTGTAACATTTCGACTGTTTCTTTCATAATCGGAGCTGGACCTTCAATAGGTCCAAATTACGCCCGTATCATATTTAATTTCGATAAGTTGTTAAGGCAAAAACGCTGACATTCAAATTTAGCACTAGAGTTTCTCTCCGTTAAAAAATTTAATTTCAACACTGGTAAATAATCTCCTACTACTAGAGGAGTACCATATCCAGCAGCAGATTGAGACAGACTCACCATACGACGATGTGATCCGTAAAAATATAACAAATTTGTATTTTTCGAAAATTAAACATTAGTAATTTTTTTTTTTTTAATATTAGCCGTAAAGTTTTTGCGTCAATTAATGGAATACATTTATTTCATTGACCTTCATCTTTGCCTTGACCTGAACTGCGGTGAGCTGGGTTTTATACTACCGACATCTACCAGCTGTGGTACTCATATGTTAGTCTACTTTGGAAATAAAACTATATCTACATACTATAAATATGCTTCGTACGGTGAGGACTTACTCATGACACGTTTAAATACACAATTTATGTACGCTGGCTGGGCGGCGTTGGGTTCTATTACGTAACTTTATCAAGTATATTTTGACATTTAACAAAAGGTTTTTTAAATATTTTTGCTCATATTAAATAATAGACAAAAAACGTAAAAATAAATAACATTAATTAAAAATATTTCATGGAAATTGTGCAAAAATCGGTTTCAATTCTTTAATATTTAAATTGCAATTTATAAAACATTAAATTATTTCAAAAAGTAAGACCGCCCGAACAGGGACTTGAACCCTGGACCCTTGGATTAAAAGTCCAATGCTCTACCGACTGAGCTATCCGGGCTTACACAGAGGTGGTGAAATAAATGTATAACCTCGACATTTGTATTCGTATATATACAAATTATTTATAACAAGGCTATTATGAGAGTATTATAGGCTATTATTATTACTATTATAGGCTCACCACCTATTCCATAGTGGGACGTAAACGTAACTGGTGAAACGTGGGAGTGTTCTATACTTCTCTGCCTACCTCTTCGGGGATTACAGACGTGATGTTACGTTTACGTTAATGTTAACATGAACTTGGAATATTATAATGAATGTTAGACAACGAAAGTTCCAATTATTATTTATTTGCCTTCATTGTTTATTACATTATTGTATCATTTAAATTCCCTAATTCCCGATTTTGTTCGCTCTCAAGGCAATTTATACCCCAGGGGATCTCTTTACCTTGTTCCGTCAAGATCAGTATTCACAATTTTCATATTAATATGTAGCATATTCGAAAAATTATTTGAAAAAAGTTGAGCTTCGTTACTACACAGATACATGGCAGACATTACAATTTGATCACGGCCGTAGTGGCAATCGTAAATAATATAGCTTCACATGCATAAACCTAAATATACATTAATTTATATACCATGTCAATAGGTACAAAATAATTAGTAATAAAAGACCACCAAAGAAATTTTGCTAATTTAGTACGGTAGGAATATTAATGATATAACATTAATAAATAATTCTTTAGTTCGTCTCTACATTGTAGTAAAGTTTAATTTAACAGAGTGTGATATATCGAATATATCTGCTACTAAAATATTACTCATAATAACGTTTTTTTTTCTTCGAACTATTTATCTGTAATAGAAGTAAAGAACTGACATTTATTAAAATAAGTAAACACGACAACATATTATTCAAAACGACAATGGCTTAAAGTAACAATAAATATTACTTGGACTGACGGCGCGACGGACTGTCGTGCGAATGAAGAAAAAAAAAACTAAACTAAACAATGCCACATAAAAATGAGTTTTCCCCCGTATTTGCATTCAAATCGCTCGAAACGATCTTTATATTCACGCGACGTGTATATCAGCGTTGTTAGAACCGCCGCTCGTGGCTTCAGTCTCTTAGCAAATTGGCTTCATGACTGCTCGTTGCGTCGCGACTGTGGCACACGCGTCGGCCCCTTCTCATTTCGCATACGCGATTTAAACGAAATATAGAGTGCATGATGACATTATATAGCGTTTGTGCTATCTTAAATAAAAATGCTACTTAGATTTTCTAGTAGACATTTCCGATGGTGGCTCGGAGTCTAGAATGTGCCCGGTTGATGGCAATAGATGGCCTTTTCCCTAGTGGGACATCAACGTAGCTGGCGGAACGTGGGAGTGTACTATACTCCTCCACCCTCGCAGATTACAGGCGTAATGTTACGTTTCTATAGATATATATTTTTACGTATCTCATTTAAAATTGCTATAATTTTTGCCCAATAACACAGATCTTCCAACAAAGTACATTTTTCTTTGCAAAGCTTCTTTTTAAAATGCTAACTAAATAAATGAAGCCGGCTTTGGTGCTTGGTGGTTTTTTGTAGCATTCACGATTATTACGGCGTTGTGCTACAAGTAATCCTGTATAGCAAAGACACGTGCAGATTCAAACAATGAACAGGCGTTCTCTTTACGTCTATTGCACAAAAATCTAATTTTTTGGCTAAGTAATAAATTACTACATTCTACATCTAAATTCTAGCAGAGATTTGCAACTTAAATATCTTACTTGGTGAAGCTCCAAACACTAGTAAGATTGATCGTATGCGACAATTCATAAAAAAATGTACGGCCGCTTCAATGTGTTATTTATAACGAACAAATGCCATGGGTAAGGTTAAATGACCGAGCGTATATATAAACATAGAAGAGAAGCAAAAAGCGGCTACTCTTATCAAGCTTATAGAAGTCAGTCATTCGAAGACCCCCGTCCAATAAGCGAGGCTCGACTTAGGTACTTGCGTCACTCAGTTGGTTTAGTCCCTTGATTTAAGAGCCAGTATCTTAAGAGGATAACTACGTTTGACATTTAAAATGTGCATAAGTCACACATAATTTAATGACTTTCACGACGCAGTTAATTAGAGTTTTGTAACTAAATTCAAATTCTTATTTTCGACAAAACATAATTATACAACCATTATTATCTAATTTTTTTGTAAGCACGGTTTGATTGCTAAGTACTGTACTTATTTCTAATCAGTGCTTCGCTTGAGATCAGAATCGAATAATTCAACAAGTGAATTTATACAGTGTTCGAATAAACGGTCGCTATATCGAGCGCATTATGAATGTTCTCGACTTTGAAAAGTGTGGGCGTACTTTTGTTGCTTGCTGTGCGTCGCATGTAGTTAGAAGTTATGAACAAAAGAGCCCGACGTATTGTGTCTTGACAATAGACACAAGTCTATTACAGCTCTCATTTGTTAGAATGCAACACACACAGATTGCTGTGTTCCATGCTACTGACTCTCGTTCTTTATAAATGATTTCACGGTGCGCAAATGTACGAGTACGACGTCACTGTCAGATCTAAAGCTCTGAAGTTCAATTAGGTGTGTCGAATTCTGAAACAACTTTGCCTGTAGAAATTATAATAAACTTTTCTTCGGTTCACTTACAAAGTGTACAAAAGACGTAAAGAAAAAAAAATGTTTAAGCAATTAGCCTGTGGGCGTTTGAGAAAATTATGTAGCAATATTATAAATAAACACACGTAAACGAACGTTAGAAAATTAACAAGGAATTTACATAACTGCCTCGTTGGTTGTGTTGGTTGCAAACGCGACTACCGAGGACCTGGGTTCAATTCCCAAGTTGAGCACTATTCGAATTTTCTAATTTAGATTTTCTAGTAATAGTTGGTAGTCTTAAAATGTGCCCGGTGTATAGTAATAGACTCACCACCTATTCCATAGTGGGACGTAAACGTAACTGGCGAAACGCGGAGTGTACTACACTCCTCTGTCTACCTCCTCGGGGATTACAGACGTGATATTATCTAATTTACATAACCCTGTTGTGACATTAACCTTTTCATTCTAAGAAGAAACTCGTGAACAAGTGCAACCATGAAATGGTTGACGATAATAATTGAATGGTATCGCGTTTTTAGTCAGAACTGTACTGGAAATAACTCAATGGTGTATGGAAATGATCGCACTTCGAAAACCTCGCACGTTTATACGATTCAATCTGACACGTCCCACTCCATGGCATGCCTAAAAATACATCTATTGTTGCTACTTTCACAATAATCCGTAAACAATTCAATTTTTCAGTTCCATTTCGAGAACGTTTTATATTTTCATCTATGAAACAAGAGCACCTTCGTAAAGGTCAGGTTGGGTTACGTTTATAAAATTAAACAAGAAATTTGTTAATTCTTTTGTGAGACACGCTAAATGTATCTAGACTGATTTTTTTATACGAATACTTACTAAATATGTTTTTAATCTCCAGTCTGTTTAAGTACACCGATCGATAATTTACAAATTGTAATATTTTAAATGTAAATTGGAATTGTCTAATTGTTTAAATTTTAATACACACATACATTGGTTCTGGATTTAAAAAATTGATATTAAAAAATATATGTACGTATGACATTGAATATTCTTATTTATTATTAAAAAAGATCCTGATTTGACTGATTGAAAAAAAAATGTTTCCACGGAATTAGTATTAAAAATTGCCAAGTGGACAATTAAAAATCAGCCACAACATTGAACGATTAAAACATTAACAGACAGTGCTTCTTTCACATTTTGTTTTATTATATTGATCAGTAAAATCAAATTAACCATAGAGAAATATAGAGTATGAAGCAATAAATAGTAGAGACAGTAATTGAAAACCATTCAATTTCACGTTTTACTGATTTCGCATTGATACTTGTATTTTAACTTTCAATGTAAACTGTTAGCCTCCAATATTTATACTGAAATAAATTTTTATAGCTAGGCCTCGGTATTTGTTTTATGCAACAATTGCTAAACATTCTCTACTATTTCCGTTTTGATGAAAATATTTGCAATTGTCCATGTAATTTTGTGCTCTGTACATAAAAGACGATTATGAAAAATAACTTCCATATAACGAGTAGTTCATTTTTACGTAACAAGTGTACCTATATGTATACACTATCACCTACGGTATTTGGGGAAGATTGTATCGGACATTGTACTCGATTAGTTAAATTTATAAGCACAATTTACAACAACAAAACACATGGAATTTAGGTAACTAAGGACTAACATTATGAAATTAATGACGAAGGAAAATGTCTTGAGAAAACCTGCACGTCTTAATATTTTTTAAGACCTGTGAAGTCTGCAATCCCGTAATAAGCGAGCGAAGCAAACCTTCACATTCTGTGACAAGACCCATTTACAACAGTAGGACGATAAAAATGGTGATGACGATGACAATGAAATTGGAAAAGATAAATTACAAGAAAGATAAATAAATGGTATCATCAATCGTATAACTCTTTTTTTAACGTAGGTAAGTCTTGGATATCCGACCGGTCGAGGTAGCCCGCTGGGTTATGTCGGACTCTTACCGGCTAAAACCATCTCGGTGTGCCACTCTAGCATTATGCCTAGGCCACGAGAATAGTTCATTCTCACGACTTTCGCTTTTTGTATATTAATCTATTTTTCATTTACTCTCCCAGCTTTGATTTTGGAGTCACAAATGATACCTAACTACGTACTCTGGGTATAATTGTACCCTGTGTGTATTTATGTAATACGTATATAATCCAATCCAAACCTGTAGCGTTTCGGGACGGATTAAAAATACGTTCTCCGACCCCGCACCGGGATAAATAGTGTCGTAAGAGGTCAGTAAACCCGGCACTGGCAAATAGCGGCATGGCGGTCAGGGCGTAAACGCGGCTATGGGCACCAGCGTAGGCATTGCGAGAGGCTATGCTCTGTGAGTCCCAAAACAGATGCCCAATGTGGATTATAGACATAACCCATCAGAGGAAGCCTGCATCCACCAAAGGACTGCAATAGCACTGCAATAATGCAATAATAATAATGAATATGACAATATGATCCAATATCTTCGTTTCATTGAATCTTAAAGCTGATGAATGTGTATTGATATTGGTGAATAAATCATCGCGTTACGGTTTTACAAACAGCTGTGTTGCAGGAAATAAAATACCATTTTATGAGAGCTATAAATAATACATTCTAATTCAATCGCGAGCGGTGCTGCGCTTGAAATCGAATTAGCACACCGTCTATAGAATCTCTGTGGCGTTTTTATGTACGTGACAATTGTTTGAAATGTGCTTCATATTTGTTTGAATAGTACAATTACGGAAAATTGCTCTGTATTGTACACCACCATCAAAATAGCATTAAAACTCCGGAGTATTTCAAAATATAAGTAAAACTGGTGTATGGCAATGGCTTTAATTCCATGGGACATATACCATAACTAGTGAGCCTTGAGAGTACTGCACTCCTCTCCCTACCCCTTCGGGAAAATATCGGCGTGAAATTATGTTAGGTTAAAACTGGTCAATATAAACCATTGTACAATCACAGAACTCTTAAAAAGTTTTCCCACATTTCTAATGTAACTAATGGACGATCGAATAACATGCGATTTACCACAAAAGACGATATAAAATGGAAACTTTGTTATAAGTATTATTGTACAGCTTTTATCTTTTAGTTTATTTACAATGTTTCAAAAAACAAATTTCTGTTTTCTTGTAATCTCCTGTCCACAAATCAATCTGATTGTAGTTGAAATGATTCAGTGAATAAATCTTATATTATTTTTAGAGAATCCACCAATACATGTACTATATATTCTTGGATTATTTGTATCTATTAAATATAGATTTATACTGTATCAAAATCTGCACCATCATACATGGTATTCGTGGGTTGTAACAAAATGATATGAGCTAATATGCTATGATATGAGCTAAATGATATGAGCTATCATATGTATTGTTTATATTGGTCCGAGTGCACATATTTTGTTTTAATGAATATTTTTTAAATTAATGTTGTAATTACTTTATGCAGTATCAAGTATTTATAATATATTGGGAAATGAGAGGTCAGGAGAAACAACTTGTACCCGATAACACTTGACTATAACAAACAAACGAAGTCCTTTAGATGTTACAAGAACAATATTCTTCAAGTGTATATGTTGAAATATATCGCGCTAACAAGACAAAGGTTGTACGTAAACAGCTGTATTACGGTTTTTATTGATACCGGCCCGGATATAAAATAACGAACATAAAAAAATGTAACATCACGTCATAATCCCTGAAGAGGTAAGTAGAGGAGTGTAGTACATTCCCACGTTTCAATAGTTCCGTTTACGTCCCACTATGGAATAGGCGGCGAGCCTATACACAAACCTCTACTAGGAAATCTATATTACAAAAATCCTGTAGTGCCCAATCCTGGATTTGTATCCAGGACCTCTCGATCAGCAGTCGCACTTGCAAACCAATACGACCGGCAAGGCAATTAATTAAACGTTTCATAATAATTATACAATAAACAATAAATAAAATCTACCTATTTAATATTATATACATCATGAGTTTCAAGATCCCTGTTGTTTCTAAACAAAATAAACACCCTCGAAGTGATATCGCAGAAGGGAGCCATCCACAATGTAAAAAAGCCTCTTCACCGAATCCAACACATAAATTGTTTTCATATGAGCACAATGAAGACGAGTGCGAGAACAGGAGGCGCTGTTGGGACGAATGAATGAGTATAAATGTTTTTCCGCCATTTTATTAACATAAGAGTGCCTGTACAATATACTTCTATTGCCTCATACGCTGCGTCCCTGAACGATTAAAGAAAATCTAAAACTATCAGAGTTATCTTAGTTTAGTTAGTAGTGTTTTGATAAATTGAGGTATCATGAAAACATAGTTGATAAATAATTTATCAATTATATTGATATTTTGTTTGAGTCTTATTCTGCATTAAGCCTTTTACATTTTATTGTCATTTTAGATTATATTTTAACTTTTTCTATAGATTATGTATAATAATTTTGCTTTGAAAACTTTATATAGTAACCAGCATGAAAATATTTCTTGTTATCTGCTCTTTAAGCCTGTTGTTTACGCCTCTAATTGCGTGAATCTTATCTTCTTACCTTGTATAATATACTACTGTATCAATTGTGTTAGGCACCACTCTTTTGCTGTAAATTTGAAAATAATTAAATAAATAAGTTAAAAAGCATCAAAATTATTAAATTTCAATTGTAATTACTTAGTCAAAACTTGCAAAATTCTCAAACTTTTGATTATAATGATATGTTTAAAATTTTCAACGCTTTCAAACCTAAAATAATTTACTTAAAAATAGCAAGGTCCCCTTTAAGAATAATGATGTGCTCAAACATCAATTTTCGACATTTGACCAATAATAACCCACTGCATCACTGACGTATTGAGTTATCTTATCGTATCGTAATATGAAATTCAGACAGAAAATTTATATTTGACACGTTGTATGCTTTCATATTGAATTGGTGTCTGATATCGGATCGGAGAGTACACCAGCACTTTAAAGACGTGTGTAGGCGAGGATAGTTCAACCATTTTGCAGATGTGTTGAAATACTTCATTCGCTTGGCTACCTTTGTGAAAATACACTTTCCCACCAAGACATAAGATTGAAAATTCAAAAGCATATTTTTTTGTTTGCAAGAAAAAAATTTGGTAATCGAGTAATAGAAACAACAATGAACTCAGCGGATCGGGTTCTTTTGTTTTTCCCTCGCTTAATAGACCGCCGACGAAATTCTTATTTTCCACTAAAATAATATACAATATTAATGTTGCGAAATTTTTGGCGAGTCGTAACCGTTCGCTTTACAAGTATCTTTTGGCGGAGCGAAAAAAAAACTTCCTATTAATTAAACAATAGCTAGCTGATCTTGTTGAGAGAAATTTTGTTTAATTTTCTTGAATTTATTAATATAATCCGGATCTTTTAAGTATTCTCGCTTGTTCGTGTTTTTTATCGGCCGTAAAATTTTTCTCAGCCTCGTCGTCTCTGAGTTCAGGTACTCGTTGACATTTAAAGGAGGTAGTGATCACTGAACGTTAGTAGGCCCATTTATTACATTTATAAGGTTCGTGAGGAAATAAAAAGAATATATTATTTATTTATTAGATTACACATCGATTGTACCCGAACCACGTGTGATAGCTGGGCATTGCTCTCTCTCTAAAAATGGGGAGAAATAGAGCTTAGTTTTTCATATTTGATATTTAGTTCCAAGGTGAATTACTGGGATATGAGTTTTATCACATTCTTGTTTAGGATTCTTCCTTATAGACGGAATCCACGAATCAACGATACTGAGAATTTCAACAATGTTTGCTAATCTATTTTATTTTTATGATTACAGGAGAAGCACGCCCGGTCTGTATGGATAGAAAATATCTGCCGCTCGGTGCTGTCTTCCTACCCCATAGGGGATCAGGCGTGATGATATACATAATAACAATTATAATGCTTAGTTTTGTTCGTTATTACATATTATCGTAACATGAAAAAATTACGTGGACAAAATGTCTGCCAAAATATTGTGCCCCTAATGAGTACATAATATAGTTTGTGCGATACTGAACTGTAATCAGAATCACAGTCAACTTTTTCTTATATTCTGATGATAGCAAATACACTACTTACATAGAGGAAATGTAGCCAAGAATAATTTATCTCCACCGAGGCGTAAGTCGGAAGTACTATATCATGTTTTTTACTTGCTCACTGTGGACTACTTTCCGGTTTACATTTCCGGTTATGTAAGAACAAAATGAATTGTTCCATATCCGTAGAGAGAAATGGACATCAATATATTTCTCTTACACGAAGGTTCCTCTTAAACACAGTCGCGCTTGCAACCAGGACCAACGAGCCAGTAAAACACATTAATACTTTCAATATAGTCGCGAATAAATCTATATATAGAAAACACATGCACACGCAGGAAATATGGATACACAATAGATGATAAACGATGCCTTAAAGATCCTCACCCTAAATAGAAAATCATCGTTTACTTAAGCTTAGAAGCCCTCGCATTGGGTCGTCGAAAACTTAATTGCTTAGCATCCGTATCGTTTACAGATTAACGCAAAGTAACACAATACCAGTAACTGTATGGCAAATAGCAAACTGATATATGAACAAGTGAAACATACGCCTATATTGGAATTAGAATCGTTTTAAATTCAAACTTTTAAATTCTATACTCGCCCACTGTTTCGTGAATATCTATTGTTTTTACAAACACTGATATAACCATACCGTGCAATTAAATGAATAGTATTGCGTACTTTAGCAATAACCGTTAGAAATACTGATTTAAAAAACGAATAAACTTTTTAGAGAACGCTCGTGTGATTGTATATTTTTCCGCACGTTATTTATGAAACAAACGATTAATAAACACTATTTATAACTAGCCTGTTGGTTTTATTATTGATTATTTACAATTTTGGGCCAGGGTTAGTTCTTTTATTCACCCAGCACATTTAAACAGTAACAGTACAGACATAAAACTATCGACAAAATATGTATTTTTAAATGTACATGATAGCTATAGTTTATCAGCTGTCTGGTCGACATAAAATAGACTGCCTATTTTGGGATTAGATGGCCGTGTGTGAAATGTTCCAAGATAGAATACTATTATTAAAAAAAAATATTATTATTTATTAAATAAAACACCAACGAATTAATGATAAATATTTGATACATAATTACGTAATGCATATTGCGTTCGTATAAAGTGTTATCTGTTTACGGAGTAATAGTCTAGGTAATTTGACTCCAGCCTTCCACGTCCGGGGTCTGGAGTTCCGATCCTGGTACATCTAAATATAGAAAGTTACATTAAATTGTATGTTATAAGAGCAAAGAAAAAATAGTGGACAGGCCGTTACATTTAACAATAATATAAATTAATTGAAATATGGATTCATTTTGCATTCCAGAGCTCATAAATTAATTGAAATAAGGTTTCATTTCGCATGCAGAAATTTTGAAAGAATGCGCTCAACAATTAAATGCCTTTCAAAAGTTACGTATACCTATTTTGTTATGAACGAGATTCTCCGCGAGAGCTTTGATGTCACAGCCGGAGTATAAAACTGACTTTATGCCAGTGTGAACTAGCGAAGTATCATAAACGGAATGTCATACTTTTATGTTTTTCAGCATACAAACTGTACGAAGCGCATTTTTGTCTGTATACAGACAGAACGCCTGCGTCTTTATTATCTTCATATATATGTTTTATATGACTAATTACTTATTATGTCGAAAATAAACAAATGTGCGTACTGTACTGTACCAACACAAAAATTGAATGATGTATTGATGATAACAATGTTGATCACGTTGATGATTATGTTAGAAAGTAAGTCACGACATCAAGTAATAAGTTTAGACTATGTTTTTATATCGGAGTGCGGAGTGCTCAGAGTGCGACTGTCATTACATACTCCTTTAAAGTATTATTATTTATAGTACTCTATGAATTAATTACTTTATTGTAATAAAGTTATAAATTACATAATATAATGACATACAATATTTTGGTTGGTACAAGACTGCCTCGTCTGTCGTGTCGGTTGTCGATCGAGAGGTCCTAAGTTCAAATCTCGGGTAGGACGCTATTGGATTTTTCTAACTTGAGTTCTTAATAGTTTCTAGGAATCTGGAAATGTGCTTGATGTAAGGCAATAGACTCACCACCTATTCCATAGTGGAACGTGAACATAACTAGCGAAACATGAGAGTATATTATACTTCTCTACCTACCTGTTCAGGGATTAAAGGCGTGATGTTGCGCACAAAATTTTATTCGACTATTGTTGTTGTAGGCTCCAAATTCATTATTAACAAGCTAATCCAACGTAAACACTTAGTAGCTCTTATAAAACGCGTGGGTGACCATATGATATCGTTGTATTTTAACTTACTGACGTGTCTGTTATATATACTACATGAACTAAATTAATGTGCTAATTGTGCCTTGGTTCTTCAACTTTCCAATTTAAAAATATTATAGTCGCAAAACGTTCAAGTAGAAAAAACTGTTTATTTTTTCAATTATTTCTACCTGTTACTGAGATGTTGCAGATTTTCCTTATAGACGGATCGCATGTAGAGATTTTTGTAGTCTCATAGAGATCCGTTCAACATTTCTGTAGATGAGTTACGACCGTACCACAATGGGTCATTCGTTAATAGTCACTCTCGCACTGCGAAAGAAGAACGGAAAAACGTTGATTAATACATTTCCTTTAAATATTAATTTGAACGTATTTTAAAAATATTCATGCTTCTAGGAATTTTTTTCATTATCTTATAACGCTGCTCATTTTAATAGCTACTGAATAGAGAGAGATGATTTTCTTTGAATGCATTACTTTGTATTATATCTATTATAAAAATGTTGAAATTAAAATCATTATCAGTATGGAGTGCGATTTTATTTTGAGATTTAGATACATTTGCATACAATAAAGAAATCATGATTTTTTTTATACTAAATAGACTAGCTTTGGCCAGTCTTGCCGATGGAAAGCAATGATGTGGTCTATTGAGTGGCAAGCTTGCCTTAAATTTGCCTTGCTTAAATTTGAAGAGGCCCAGGTTAATGAATGTATAAATCAGATTACATGGGATGTACAACATATACTGCTGAAAAGTGGCATTACTCTCTTCTGCCTATCCCATCCGAAAAATATAGGCGTGCCTTTATTTTATGTGCATGTATGAAGAGAGTGATGAATTCACCAAATTTAAAAATATGTATTTTAAACTATACATTGTTTACCGTAAGGGACCTGTCGTGATCATAATAATAAAAAAAACTAAACGAAACTTCTTTTTTGGTTTGTCATAGCGTTTTATACTATAAAAATCTTAAGAACCATTGTATGGTGGAAGAAAAATTGTTTTGCGAAACGATTTCGTAAGCCGCCGAACTGACCACGCGTGGGTGACGTCTTATTATAACCCTTACCCTTTGTCAAAGTGCAAAGTAATTTTAAAATGTTACTCGTTACAGGAATAAAAATCTGAATGTAACCAAAGTTTTTACCTTTCTTGAAACATTTTTAAGCTATTGATAGATCAGTTATCAAATGTCTTCTTCAAGGATTTGCTAAACTTATCCATTTATCATTTTTTAACTTGTAAATTACAATTTAGATGTCGATTTTCTTTTAAAAAACCAACCAACCAAATATGACGTTTGCGAGTTTCTAGCGATGTATTATGTTCCTAGCAATACATCCAGCACTGCATTCATAATGCCCCTAATCTAAATTACTCTGTGCTCTCAGCCTACCCAGTTAGAGAACTGGCATGAGCTTTTTATAATAATAATAATAACATTAATCTAGCTAATCAAGACAGCGCAACGACTGAAAAAGTATCTTAGCCCAGATAACAATAATCTTATTTTTTTGATTATGCTGGTTGTTGGTATGTAAATACACTACTATAATAAAATATAAACAGGCTTGATTTTAAATGTTCACCCTCATCTATAGACAATTGCAACATCAGAGGAGTTACTACTGTACGGCTTGAAACTAGTTTTACGCTCTAGTACAAAGTGCGCACTAGTTACGCCTCACTTGAATCTAGTTTTACGCTCTAGTACAAAGTGCGCACTAGTTACGCCTCACTTGAATCTAGTTTTACGTTCTAGTACAAAGTGCGCACTAGTTACGCCTCACTTGAAACTAGTTTTACGTTCACGTGAAGTGACATGTCGCGTTGCGCCGTCCGCGCGGGACCCGGCGACACATGACATGACGTATAGGACGTTTATGTCGATGCAAATCACGCAAATATTGGTTCTACGTGACGCGCCGCGCCCCGCGCTCTACGCGCTCTACCGCTCTTTGCTAATATTTTGCTCACGGCACGTTGTTTTATTACATTTGTAGCGTTGTGCCAACACATTTGGAATAGCAATTGTTGTGACACTAAAATATAATGAGTTGCTGAATATGATTGAAACTTACCACTTACGATAATTTAGACGTAATTAGACATTTTTGTTAGTACAGTTTCGGTTTAATACCATAAAAATGTTCAAAAAAAAAAGTTTCGTTCACTTATGCGTACAATGTATTTGATCCAAGACGGACTCTGTATCGGATCAGCTACATATATATGTATATGGATTTAATACAAAAATATGTATAGTCAAATAAGAGTCTTAAGATAAAACTTGTATAACGCTGAAAATAAATATGTAAGGTGCAATTGCAAAATCCCATCCTCTGCTTTCCCAAAACTGATCTGGCAAGACTGTATAATTGCAATAATAAAACAAATATAACATATCTATTATTTTGATAATCACAGTAACAGTAGTAATATAGTAAACACATTTTAGCGTTTATGTTGAAATTAAGGACATTTGTATATATGTAGGTATAGTAAGTAACCATATACGATTTTCCGGTTCACTGAAAAGCAAACAAAATTACACAGGTCGTCCGCGGCCTGTTATATACGACCTGTTATATGCGACCTGCGAGCTTTTGACTTGACAGGGAATTTATAATGCGTCAATTTTGTACTCATCTTCATATCACGCACCGAAATTGCAGTACCTAATCAAACAATATACATAATTGGAATCTAACATATTGGAAACATAACTAGCTAGCTACTTTTGAAGCTTTTAAAAATTTCCTTTGCGATAAAAATCAAAAATTCGCATAGCTTCGTTGACATAAAAATATATTGGAATATTAAAATGTTTCATATATTCGTATATAGTATGCATAACAACAAGAAGCGATAGCTTGAAAATTAAAAAAAAGAAAATTAAATATTATAGACACTATTTACTACATATTATGACGGAGTCTGTGGTTTAGAGGTTGCAATCTGGGTTGGTTAGGAAGAAACCCTGGGTTCGTATGCCGGATCTAACAAAGCATTATTCAGTTTTTCTGACCTGAAATTCTCAGTAGTGACATCGAGTCTGGATCAGTGTTGGTGCATGCCAATAAGCTTCCCTTCCATTCAACACGACTACAGCAACCTGTTAGCAACATTAAAAAATATGGGAAAAAATAATTACATAACGTTTTATAATACGCCAACGTTATTTAATAAAACAGCTTATTCTAATAGTGTCGGAACTTTCAAGCCCAAGGGGCTGCGTCATGGTCTAGTCACACGATCGTCGCGTTCCACCGAAATGTACGTCCAATTGTTTCTTACACGCGTTAAGGTGCTATACAGATGGAGCTATAAAATATATTATAGCCACACATAACATCACACCTGTATTCCCCCGAAGGGCTTGGCAGCGGAGTGTGGTATACTCCAATTACGTTATACGTCTCGCCATTGCACAGATCCTATTGCCATTCACCGGGTACCAATCCAGACTCCGAGCACTAGTAGGAATGCCAAGTTATAAAAACCTCATAGTACAGGTCGAACCTACAAGCCCTCGCTCCGTAACTGCGTTCGCAACCAGTAGAGCAACAAGGAAGTATATTGTAAAGCACATTATATTATATTTACTACTGTAACATTCGAGTGACCATACACGTAGACATATAATTAATTAATTTGGTAATTACATTTTTAGTTGTTAATCATTACTTTCTTACGCTGTCAAAATATATTATGTGAATCGATATCACATGACATAGAGATGGTTTGGCAGATAACTAAGGTTATCCTGGTCGCCGATAGGCAGCAGCGTGGGCGGCGCGAGAACCGCACTTAGCGATCCCAACCCGCATGCTTAGCGTGGGGATTATGGGAAATCCCCAGAGGGGAGGAACAGGAGTGGTTTGAAAACAGTTTGATGATAATCTTGATGAATGATCGTAAAGATATATGTGGCACATCTATATTCTGCGGTACTTTGTTACATTATAATATAAAAAAACATGACACCTGTAGTCCACGCTAAGCAAAAGAGAAGGTGATATTATAATAATATAGCAAAACATATTAATGTATATTATAGCTTTGTCTGTGACGACATTATATCCTATGTAAAAATTGTTCGTGTCCACAGATAGCAGTACATTTGTGACATTGACATTGACGTGTGACGTATGACATCACATACAATTTATAACGTCATGTTGTATATAAAATTTGTCATGAAAACGATAATATATAGATAATTTGCATATATTATACAGTATTATTTTAAATTTAGCATACCTAAAGGTCATTATGTATCGTTTTCTTTTCCATTTTGCATCTAATACTTTTCCTGTTAAATTTCACTATTCTCCAAGAGTTGAATGGTGGAGAATGCCACTAGGCAATTCATCTTTTTTTGTCTGCTCATTGGTTTAAACTATTAATAAAACTTATTTTCAAAATAAAGTACAATGCATTTGGAAATTAATATTATTTTTTCTTTTAGTATAATATTTTGCCAAATTAGACATTTTAACACTCCTAAAAATTCACTTAAACTTTTAAACTAAAACGCAGTGGTACAATTAAGAATTTACTAAAAGATTTGACATATCACAAGCGTAATGTTAGGTTACACAAATGGAATAATAAGTCTGGTTCGTCTGGTTGCCATAAAACAGGCTCAGGTCTCTTTACAATCAGAAGGCAGCGTGTGATGTATGTATCTTACATATACATAGCATTGTTCGAAGGCATTCCAGTAATGAACGATGAAATTATCAACGTGGTTTTAATTAACTGCAAGGGTAAGTTTGATGTTACTATAGAATAAATAATAGTAATGAAAAAAGCAATTACCTCGTGAAAAATAATTTAATTGAAGTTGTAGAGAATGATTGGAGGAAACCCGCGCAGTACGAACGGAATATATTTTATTCGCGCACCTCGTTTTAATTGGACCTGCATGCAACACTCGACCTTTATCAAAACGTAATATCACGCCTGTAATCCCCGTAGAGATAGGCAAAGGACACTCCCACATTTCACAAGTTACGTTTACGTATCACTATCGAATAAGTGGTGAGCCTATTGCCACATACTGGGCTCTAATCGAAACTCCGAGCCACTACTAGAAAATTTAGATTAGAAAAATCTAATAGTAGCAGACCCGGGATTTAAACCCAGGACCTGTCGATCGGCAGTCGTATTTGCAATCAACATGACCAACGAGGCAGTCACCGTTACTTAATAGTTAAATAAAATACTTCCATATGTATGCTTGAAAAATAAGTTGAGCTGTCGTTTGTATTCTTCCTAAGTTCTCTTTTATCATTATTACTGACGCTCTATCAGTACTAGTGCTTTGTACTACTTTTTTTCACCAGTTATGTCATATACTGGACACGGATCCTGACATTATGCTACTGATAGAAATTGCAAGGTACACAAATCCAATATTGTTTTGAAAGATTCCCGTTCACTTTTTAATGTGTCCCCGACCCGCACGCTCAGCGTGGTGATTATTGGCGAAAACCCCCAGAGGCTTATTTCCAGCAGTGGACTTAGAAACGCTAACAATATTAATGATTTATATATACAGTATTAACAAATTGCTCATAAAGTCGCGTGACATTTAGTTATTATATAGTTGTCTTATAAAGTCCTCTGCAGTCACTTCATACAGCATAATCCTTTGGCGTAAACAGAATAATTTAGTGCTATAATTCGTGCTGAGCCCGCCATAATTCCTCTTATGAGCTCGTAAAGGTATCTCTAAATTACGACCGTCGTACGAAAGTGGTTTATTTTCGTTTATTAACTAGTAAATGTCGGTACCGACTAGAAAATATTGGTAATTATTGTGTTGGATCAATGCTTAAGACATTTTAGAGTGAAATTAAAAGAATAATCGTTTCTATGTTAATTATATTGATTTAAATTGTATTATCTTAGATGAAATACTCATCTAGGGGCTATTATAGACTTTAAATGGAAATAACTCAAGTTACTAAATGAATAAACTAACATATAAAATAAAGCATGTAATCCCCGAAGGGGTAGGTAAAGGAGTACATTCTCGTGAGAGTGTGCTACAGTACACTCGCACGTTTCACCGAATGGTGATGCCATGCCTAATGCCATGTACCAGGCACAAATGCAAACTCCGAGCCACTACTACAAAAGCTAATTTATAAAATTCTAATAGTGCCCGAGCCGGAATTTGAACCCACGACCTCTCGATCATCAGTAGCCCTTGCAACCAACACGACTAACGGGGCACTTTATGAATATAGTGACTCTAGTAATTCCGGGTTATTCATACAATAATTAAACAATAAACAAAATGTCTTTAATTTTACCATTTAGTATTTACCTAGAAAGCGTCGATGGTATTATTGCTTATCGTGAAAATAATAAAATAGAATTATTAAAAATTGTATTCCAAACGTTTCAAACATAAAACGACATAAATTTATTGTAAATACCGAATTTTACAAGATAACTTTTGTGTTGAAGTCGGAAGCAACTGGGAAAGTACTGAAGAGTTCGGAAACGATGTAGAGGAGAAAGAAACTTTAGCGGTTTCCAACAGCTCCAAATCCCACATCCAAGAAATAAATAAATATACCTGTTTAACATGAACGGAGTCTAGTTAAATTACCAAATGAAACTCTTAGTACTTACTTACATAACATGCACTTAGAACATAAGTCGTTGGCACTGATAACAGGTGATAACAATAAAACGGATTTTTCACTTTTACCGTAATGACGTAGGACTTTTACTATTATATATTCACGCCAGACCCTTTATGGAGCAGGCAGAGGCCATTAATTACCAAATATTCTAATCCTTACAAATCTGGATACGATTCCCATTTTGGAATTTACGGACTTTTCCATCAGTTAATACGTAACCTATATGACTTGCATTCGACAAAATTCACACTGTATATTTATATCGTCAGATTTTCATCTGCCGTTCTTTCGAAAGTCCGAGCAACCGAAACATGTACTTTTTATTTTTACACTAACAGTTTCACACATTATTACACAAAGTTACTCTAATTTTGTTACGTTAAAATACTCCGGGATAAGTCGAGCCTACCATCAAAGTAACTACTCGGCTTTCCCAATATTTTACCTTCTACAGAATCGGAATTATCTGAGATGGACAAGATATTAAATTAAATATTAGTGCTCTCGGATTAATTTTAAACGTCTGATATGTTATGATATATTATATGTATGTAAGACTATCAAAATTTTCTAATTAATTATTATAGCAGTAGTAATTATAGTAACCTTGCAGTGCACTCATTGTCGGATGTTAGACAGGGGATTTGACCTCTAATAATTTCACGCTTAAGGTTATCGACTATCATAAAAGAATTAAGGACACGTTACTATACTCACCTATTACAAGATGTGGGACGTAAACGTAACTGGTGACGTGGGAGTGTACTACACTCCTCTGCCTACCTTTTTGGGGATTATAGTAATGATGTTATGTAATCCTAGTACAAGCGTACTTCAAATTAATAAATTAGTAATTCTGGTAGGTTATGTAAGTTGAGCCTTAAATAGTTTTTAAACTATTAACCTGTGTCACGTAACATCACGCCTGTAATCCCCGAAGAGGTAGGCAGAGGAGTGTAGAACACTCCCACGTTTCACCAGTTACG
>DWDU01000050.1:0-27253 GCA_018245575.1 Jemadia suekentonmiller | reverse complement strand
CACATATCCAGACTCCGAGCCACTACTAGAAAATCTAAATTAGAACATTTTATACCTAATGTTTAAATAAACATACGTGCGCCTACACATAAGAATATTTAATACCTCAGTGCAATTACGTTTACAATCTAGACATGTCGGCTCGTTATTGTAATGAGTAACTTTGCCCGATTCTTGCGGCGTTCTATTGGCTGATGGTGGCTAGAGGCGGAGTCGTATACTTATCACGGCCTACTCAAGACTAGTCAAGACAGAAAATCATTCTTGACAGTTGAGCACCGTTTTTCCATATAGAAATCCGAAACGCTGTTTGTACATTCACGCTCATTTATTATCAAAATGTTGTACTACTTTTATTATAAAACCGAAGTTAATCGAAGTGACAAGTTAAGGAGTACTTTTGCTAGATATTAATCAGTCGCTGTACTTCAATAGGTTACACCCGCAGTTTATTGTATTTTGACCTACAGGTCTTGGGTTCAAACCTCGGGTCAGATAGGTACTATTCGAACTTTCTTACATTTTCTAGTAAAATTTCTAGTAATGAGTCAGAGTCTGGATTTGTACCCGCTATATGGCAATAGGTCCACCCCCTATTACACAGTGCGACGTAAACGTAACTCGTGAAATGTGGAAGTGTACTACACACCTCTGTCTATCTAGTCGGGAATAACAGGCGTAATGATACGTTAATTACCGTAAATATTAACATCGCTCGTCTATTATGATAACAAAATGAACGCTTATGATAAATTGACGTTTGCAAAATTGCATTTTTGAATATTACGTCTTGACCTTTTCCGGATCGCCAACAATTTAATAACCATTGTAAATGTGTATTTATTTTTTCATGTGCATGATACATTTTACGTATATTAAGTCTTATATTTGAACTAGCAGTATGAAACTTGTTCAACGTATCATGTGTAATTATACGTAGAATGAAATTAGAACACGGAGGAACCGCTAATTGAATAGAATAATAGTATGCTTTACACAAAAATAATTATGTTTTGATGAATACTGGCTACACAAAAATATATTTGTCTTCATAAATACGTAGTACATTGAAATACATTCGAAATATGTCTATCGCTTACGTGAAATATTTTGATCGTTTAAAATTCGAACTTAATGATTAAGAATGCTATTTATCATTACAGGCGTCAGTATTATTACATGCAGTCGAGGTAAAACGAAAACATTTTTACCCCCTTTGGTCCTATTAGTGGCATATTTATTTTTTGTTCTTCGTAGTAGGTACTTACTGTTCAATTAAGTTTGCAATATTCTTCAACATTACTATAGATACTTTTGATAATGTTTTCTAAGTTAATGCTTAAATAAAAGTTAAACACTTTATTAAATTTGTTGCACGCACGTAGAGTAGAACACGGTAGTCGCCCTAAATTTTCATAGTATGTATATAAAGCATTTAGTTATGAGAAATTCTTAAAAATACATTTATTTTTTACATTAACAATTATTTTTAAACATTTCCATCGTCTTGGAACTGCATAGAACATTTTTTTTCGTTTGATATTCGAACTTAAAGATTACCAATATTCTTTGTCATTGCAGTGCTCTGGATTATTACGTGCAGTCGAGGTAAAATGGAAACATATTTATGCAATGTGTGCTATCAGTGGCCTTTTTAGTTTTTTTTTGTTAGCGACGTTCAATTGAGTTTAATCTTTCTTTAACATTACTGTATACGCTATTGATGATGACTTCTTGGTTGATGCTTAAATAAATGTTATGCATTTACTATTATGTTTATCTATTATGCCCATACAAAAGTTTAAACTTTGTGTCATACTGCTATTATTATGTTTTATTACTTATATAGCTATGAATATTTTTTTGCATTATTCCTTTTTTATATTGCTGCGTTATTGGGGCTAAATAAATATTTTTTTAATATTATGTTGCACGCACATAGAGTAAAACATATTTGTGTTCGTTGTGAAGTAGATACTTGGATATTGGATCATTTTAACTATATTAATAAGAACAAACATTACCTTTATTAAGATACGAAATCGCTCTACTATTTTTCATATTATATTTTCATAATTATTTTTCATAATTCATATTATTCTAGGCTCTATCTTTAGTCCCATATTACAGTTCAAATTATATCATTAGATATCAAACATAAGACACCAAGTTTCTATTTGAATGTAATTAACAGATATCTTTATTGAATATACATTAAATTATGTCTTATATGTTTTTGAATAATCATTATGAAATATGTTCCAAGTATTATTTTCAATTTGTTGTAGAACGAAATCAGAACTTTAGCTAAATAAAATAGTACATTTATAATAAAACATTTACAATAAATTAGTAAAATGTGTTTTTTACGATAAATACTTAAAAGTCAATTTATTTTTAAATTATATAATTATTTTTAAAAGTTTTCATCGTCTTGGAACTGACTTCTTTTTTTTTTAATTTAAATTCGAACTTAATGATCTTTGTCATTACGGTGCTCCGGATTATTACCCGCAGTCGAGGTAAAACGAAAACATTATCATGCTTGTCGATATGTTAGTGTTATTTTTATCGTCTTTAGTAACACCGTTCTATCAGGTATAAATTAATAAATAAATCATGTCTTATTAGTGGATATTTGAATAACATGTAGAGACGCAGGAAATATGATTTCTGTAATACCTGTAATATACAAACCAGATTCACGTTGTTCAGTTTTTGGTAGTTTCATTTATACGATATAACTAGCTGAGTCAGTGCGGTAAATAAAGACATGAATAAATTATTTATATAAACTAGTTTAATGCCTTAGGTGAAAGTTACATGTATATAATACGTTTGTTATAAATTCCGTTCTTGAGGTTATATCTATATTGAATTTTCTTGTAATGTGTGGTGATTATCAGCTTAAAAAAGAAACATATAAAAAACTTTACTAATACATTACTTGAGTACATTACATTCCGGTTTAAGTCACGTATTATGTCTATTTTTTGACTCGTTGCGGAGGAGTTTGCGGTTTTATTTGATTTCTGCGGTTTTCTTTTAATCTCACTGATTATTTTATAAATGACCAAAATAAAGTTTTTAATCAAGTGTTAAACTGCTTATAAATTATAATGTCTATGTTTAATTGATGAGACATAAAATTAATTGCGGATTGATATTTGCATTCTACAAATTAAATTGAATTTTTTATAATCTGTAACAGTTCCTGGACGGTTTAAAGATTACGTTTAGTATAAGCGAAAAGTTTTTGTTAGTAATATGATCTACTGCAGATAGGTACTGTCTGTTGTTGTACCTGTAAAATCTGACTCATACCATTTCAGTAAGGAAAGGAAAAATTTATACGAGTCAGAATCTTGCAAATGTTCCGATACTCATGGTTTAGTAATGTTGATATTGTGAAATTTCGATAAATAATTTTCGTGAACGAAACGGGCTCAAGCCGTTTCGTTCACGAAAATATGTTTGTGCAGTGCATTTATCATTGGAAAATTTTTAGTACGTGGATCCCCCAACCGCCTGGAGGCTTGGCGTACGGAGGCGCTTGCAACATAGGTCGCAGCCCGCCCGGCTGTTCGCATAGCAGCATGTCACACCAGTCGTCTCCAGTCAACCCATTCGCAACTCACCAGCTTCAGGGACAGGTAACCTGTTTTAAAACGGTTTTAAAAGCTGTATTGATATAATTTTGTGAAACAGCTTGTTTATACGGAAAACTGAGCACGAGTCACTGTAATTTCATTTTTCATACGTTTGTCCATAGTTTTTTTTTTTTTTTATTATAAATAGAACATGAATGAACATCCATTAACGAAATTTCGATCAATTACCCATTGGGCTACTGAATGGTTACCTAGTTATATCCTAATATGAAACAAGACCCAACCGTGCGGCCTTTTTGTCGTGGGAAAATCCGTCATGGACAACACTGCGCTGCGGCGAGACGCAGATGCTTACGCTGAACTCTTGCTAGCTATAACCTCACGATATGCCTTTTACCACTTTGGGTGGTTGGGACTTAAACTATTTCCACTTTTTGGTTAATTGGTTTTTTTATCTGCTATGTATTTCTTAGTCTCGTCTCTCTCAACTGCCTCGTTGGTCGTGTTGGTTGCTAGCAACTGCCGATTGGGAGGTCCTGAGTTCAGATCCCGGATCGGCCACTACTATATTTTCTAATTTAGATTTTCTAGTAGTGGCTCGGAGTCTGGAAATGTGCCCGGTGCATGGCAATAGGCTCACGACCTGTTCCATTGTGGGACGTAAACGTAACTGCTGAAACATGGGAGTTTTATACATTCCTCTGCCTATGCTTCTTGCAGTAACATTGTAGCTTATAGCTGCAGTTAATCTAAGTGTCTCTTACGCCATGTCCAATGAATTTAATAACCATTTTTTGTCGAACCCCATGTCATTCCACTGGTAGAAGACGGGTCTCCTTTTAGAGTGAGAGGGTTAAGGCCATAGCCCGTCACGCTGGCCAAGTGTGGGCCGGCAGACTTCACACGCCTTACCTAGAGAACATTTTTTTTAGAACTCTAAAGTGTACAGGTTTCCCCTCGATGCTTTCCGTCACCGTTACAGCAAGTGATATTTAAACTTAAAGTTCACATTTTTATGAGGTGCGCGCTAGCATTTGAATCCGGTCTTCCAGTATGAGAGGTCGACTTTCAAATCATTACGCTATCACTGCTTTAATAATCTACTGATAATCAATTTTTCATTTACAGCTTCAGGGACCGTTGCAACCGATGCAACCCATGGCAATGAACAGCTACAACTCGATTGGGGTTTCAGCTCTAGGTAAGATGGATAAAATGGCAACGATATTTTCCTTCTTTAATAGGTCGTCCTGTAATTTGTTCATGTTTTGACCTGGTCATATTTCTATAAAAGGTGAGCTGCTTAAAAAGTCAAACGTTTACAAATTAACATATTGGCAAACATATTATGTTTGTCAAATCTACGTATGTTTTAGAATTACTTTCAAAGTTTCACCTACAAATTCAATAAAAAACAATAGAACTAGAGCTTAGAGCTGATGTCCAAATATTTGACAACTTCTTGCGGTCTCTTTCAACGAATTCAACTCACAGCGTGCGGGGTGCGTTCTTATAAGGAAATATACTATCAAAATTATATTTTCTAGACGGATCTTCTAGCCCTGGTTCTGCCTACGTGCCCGCTGGTGGCTTCTCGCCTGGACGTCACCACGATCTCGTGTCATCTTCGGACGCAGCTGTTTCGCGATACCAATTTTGGACTGATGGTAAGACACATCGGCGAATACTTTTGTATATGGACAGTTGCTGTTACACTGGAAATCTTTCAATAAAAAATACCTGTTAACAGTTTATATACTTACGTCCAATACCTATGGTAATGTCAGCTTTTGTGTATATAATAAAAATACCGTTTGAATACTTGCGTTTTTACATAAAAAGTTGATTTTACTTCACTATTGGTTACACAATATTAAACCATAATTTTTCTCAGAAAAACAATCGTTAAACATAGAAGGCACTCAGATATAGGAAATTATCGCAATCGTCTATTCTTATATGGTGTGTATGTAAAGGAGTGTTCTACATACATTCCTCTGCCTATCTCTTCGGGAATTACTGACGTGATGTTACATTAAGTCTATTGTATATAAAGTCTATGTTATATTACGTCTATTCTTATAGATATAATATAATTATGTTGTGTTTTTATAATGTAATCAGCGACATCTATTAATTCGTTATGACTTAACACTATGTCCCTGAAGTCTGGGTTTCAATAAAGGGTAGAACAATATTAGTTTCTTAACAAGCTCACAGATGTCACTGCTAGTTGTAAACGAGATCTGAGCAGGTCATTTATTTGACCGACTTCAAAAAAGGAGGTACTCAATTCATCTGTTTTTGTTTGTTTGTTACCTCATAGCTTTCGACTAGGTGGACTGATTTTGATGATTCTTATTTAACTTGAAAGTTGGTGTTCCTTATGTGGTTACATTTGGACCATAAGTCTTAAGTTTGCATTAAGTAGCTGACAAATGGACGAATAAGTCAATACCACCCAAACCGATATCGATGATTCTTTCTTTATTAGAAACAATGTACTTAAAAGGTAGTTTGGTGAGAGTTTGGTTAACTTATGATTATGGATTTCATGACAAAGTAACGGTATTCTTAAATTGTTAAGAGCATATTAGCGATACTCGTCCGAATCTTTTATAAGCTATCAAGTAATTGTCATAGTCGAATATGACTATCAATGGAACTCCGTGAGTTGAGATAGGCGTTTCTACCTGACTTCGTTTGTTTCATTTAACCCCTTAACGTGCACGCTCGAGTTAACTCGAGCGCGGTAAAGTAGCCAAACTGCACACTCGAGATAATTCGAGCGACGATGTACTTTATGCTGTTATAATTTTCTACACTTGCATGTAATCCAGGATTGAAAATAAAATTATGAAATATTTCTTCCATTAAAATATGCTATAGTTTCAGTCTCATTTTTATTTGAACTCTAGGTATTAGTATTAATAAATGTATTATTATTAGGTGGATCTTCAAGTCCTAATGCTGCGTACGCACCATCCAGCAGCTACTCGCCAAACCGTCGCCACGACGCTGTCACTTCTTCGGATGCCGCCGGCGCCCGCTACCCGTTCTGGCCCGAAGGTCATTATTCTATATTAAAGTTTGTTACACACAGCTATTCTTAGAATAAGAGAGACACTTTTTGTATATAATGATGGAGGCAAATGATCGTAATGACGTTTACCATCAGTTTATTAATAACGCTAGACTGTAAAATTCAGTAACTAAGATTCATAGGATTATTATTCTAAAAGGTGGTTACTGCTTATTTATATTCGATTATCAAAAATATATCTGTTTTTAAACAAGTTGTCACACACAGGACTTTCCCGGAAAACTTTCCGTGTACTCGAGTAAATGGGCATGTATTTTGAAACCTGATGTATACGAGAAAGTTTTCCGATATTTCTTATCACTAAATATCTTTACTTTGTTCTGGTTCATACTGAAGAAAGATGATGCATATTAACCAACATGATTTTTTTTTAAATTCTAATGTAAACATTTTTGTATTAAAGTAGACATTACTGTATTTTGTTTGTCTTTCCTAATCTAATGTATATTTTGTTTCAAGCTGCTACATACGAATTCTACCCGAGTTGTTATGTATACGAACAGGAGTGAATTACTCTGAGTAAGATGTTCGATATAATTGTAGCATCAATTTCATATTTTCATTCCATCTAAATTTCAGTTAGAGCTTACGAGTAGCATGTAAGACAACCAGAACTGATACGGTTAAATAAATAGATTTATTGGAAAGTTGTTTCACTGAGTAACGGACAGTCAATCGTGTCTTAGTATTATTACAGACCTTAAAGAATTTCGCAGCTTTTCATCTCATAATACATTGCTTTCCATTCCGTTTGCATGCATTTTTAATATTATCGTTGGAATATAAAAAATATTTTATATGGGTATAAAGAAATGGTTTTTAAAATCATTGTATTTCCTAAAAATTACATTTTCCATTACAGTAGGTGTAAAGGAAGAGGCATCGTCGTCGTTACTACCAAATGGCACTCCTTACTCCAAATGCTTCATGTGAGCTGTGAGACACATCAGAAGATCAGCTTAAATTTTATTTATGTCAACATTCTTTAATTATATTTCAAATCTAAAAGTTCTGGACTCATCGTTGACGAGACACGAACAGAATGTCGTCGCTCGTGTGACGAAATGATTTTTTTACCAAATAACCAGTGACAGAAATTCAGTCATGCATATCGTTGACTAGGCGCTCCCGCACAATGAGCCTGGAACCTAACTAATAATCCTTAATGTTGTAATCGCTGTTAAAATAGGAAGTATGAATGCATTTAAATGTGTACACTCAATATTTATGTTGCATATTTGTCGAAATGTTTAATGTTAATGTTCTTTAAAAATTCTTACATGTTTAGTGTTCAGTAGTTGCTTCCAAGCATACATAGGTTCTTAGAGGGCGTTAATACAAAGAAATTTTAGACTACTTAAAATAATAATAGGTCGCTTTCACATCGATAAGAGTTAGTTGTTTTTCGAATAATGATACTGTTGAAAAACTGCGCCTTATAGTTCATACATAATTCAACATATCTGAGAAATTCTGGCGTACGTAATAGAATGTAGGTGTACCTGAAACTGGTATCTCATTTTTAGGCTTAATTGATGTTCTAACGTTAAATAGTACGGGATCGTAGAATACGAAGTTGAAATTCAATAGGTTTTAGAATAGTCAGCTTTGTCGTTACCAAAACCGTAGTTTCGATCTTGAATATATTTAATAAAAGTCGTATTCGATGTTTGCTTTTGTGTCGTAGCTACAAAGAAACGTATCTATATTATATTCTTCGATGGTAGAATTATGTCGTTGTTTATGTTGTTTCTATAAATGTATCTCTACGTTCATTCCACTTTCCCTTGATAATTCTACCTGTCGCCGGATATTTCTAGTTTTATTTATTATGAAGTAAATTGTGACATGTTCCAGATCATACAAATAAATTTTCCTTCATATGTGTAAATTTTTTATTTTATTTTACGAATATGAGAACTATCGTTACAAATATTATGTTGATAATGTTTTCATGGATTTTTATTAAGTTATCATAAGTCTGTTGATCTGCTTAATTTAATTAAAGCATACAAAACGCAAGTAGTGTAGAATAATTTGTGCAGTTCATTTATCACCTTCTTTTTTTTTTAATTTTAATGTCGTATTTATGATAATTATTAGCGCGGACAAATTTTACAAACAATCATATTTTGTACACAATTTCAATTATGCTTATGAATATAAAGATGATGGTAGAAGGTAGATTATATTATCATACATATAATATAAATATAATTCCCATATATTCTTTCATATTTTGGATGATTAAATCGCCGTTATCAATACATTAGTGCGAGTTTTACGTGTTCTAACATCACAGCGCAAAGATGTGTGATCGAACGTACATTTTATGGTCGCGTTATACTAATTTCATTACAGTCATTAAATCTCGATTAAAGTTTTAGTGGCGTTTCAGTTCGCAGTAAAATTACACCTTTGCAAATTAGTGCGCGGCCGTAGTTCACGCTCGCTGCAGTGATAACGGAGGAAAGAGAATTATTTACAATATCTTATAATATGTATATTTCAATAGACTCATCAATTACTCTATAGTGGGGCGTAAAACTAACCGGGGAAATTTGGGTGTGCATTAAACTCCTTTGTCTACCTCTTCGGGGTTAACAGGCGTGATGTTACGTTAAGCTGTGGTAGAATTAAAGAGAGAACCGTTTATAGATTCTACTTTCACGACTCTTTAACAGTCTCAAGGCGAGGAGGTTGTCATTACGATGTTTTATCAAGCATATCCTTATAGCGACTTTTGAAACTTAGAAACGGACAAAATTTTATCTGTAATCTGTATCTAGGAATGTATGTGTCACGGTTTAGACCGTCTGATCGTGCAGTGAGTGGTAGAAATGTCATTCCCTTGATGTCGTGCGTCATGCGTCCTTCGTAAGTTAGGTACCTGTTAACTGATCGTTAGAAAATCTGCGATATTCATAACTTGAAAAGGAATAATGTATAATATACTATTTCATAGTTCATATGAATAAACACAATATTTTTTCCGAGGCTGATGATTTATACTATAGGTAGGTACCCTGCATGTGTGTGCTAAATCATTAAGTTCGATTGATAAATGTAATAGAGACGATCGCCCATTGATCGTACAATGCTACTTGTGTTCGAATCTTTAAAAAACACGTTTATTCTCACAATCAAACATAATATATTAATACTATTCTAAACAATATACTTTCTAGTAGTGGCTTGGAGTCTGGATATGTGCCCGATGGATGGCAATATGCTCACCACCTATTCTATAGTGGGACGTAAACGTAACTGGTGAAACGTGAGAATGTTCTACATTCCTCTACCTATATCTTCGGAAATTACATCGTGATGTTACGTACTATTCTAAACAATGTTAAAATCCAATTCTATAAAAGCTTTCTAAACACAATTTATCAAATGGAAACAACAACGTTAACCTTCAGCAATATAAATATTTATTATATAACCTTCAGCAGTATAAATATTTATATCATCTATTCCACTTTCATGGATTTTAGGCGTGTTTCTACAAATATAGGAATATCGTATATCGGTGTCGTAGAAACGAGGCCTTCGATGATACGATACTCAAACATACCGTACACAGTACATAATGTTCATGATTGTGAAATGCTACCCAACTGTTTAGTTCGAAGGAAACATGTTGAAACCACGTAGGGACATTACCACACATTGACTCAGTTATTGGTGACTCGTTTATACTTCTAAGTACCCCTGTATTCGCATCTATTAAGAAGACCTATGTCTCCTGAAAACCTTGCACTTAGAAGTCCATTAAAGGCAACTTATGTATAGAATCAGATTTCTTTGATAGTCAATGTATTTTTGAGATAGCGTGAAATTATGTATGTATTTTCTATGTTTCTGACAATATTATTAATTTACGAAATTATATGACAATGTAATAGTAGTGAATAAAACACGCTTAGGTGGTTCAATGACCTTTATTAATGCAACAGATGGAGTACAACAAATATCTACGTAAACATTCTAAATAATGTCTTAATTTCATCGATCTATATATGGATACAGATGCCAAAATCGATTACGTTAATACATTTTAAATATCATATTAGTGCCTTCTATACATGACGTCACACGATTTTAAAGTAACCACTGAATCTCAATAGCTACGCCAATCTGTCTTAAAATTAGCCTCGTTACGATTATCCCTAAGGGGAAGGCACTTCCCCCTATCACGTTATATCACATCCTATTTGAAACCTCACTTCCCTTCTTAAAATGTGTGACGCAATATACAGACGACACACTACACATACACATACACAATACACATGTTACACTCAAACATATTTTTTTTTACTTTTTCTATACTTGCTTCCACTGATTAATAAACACGAATAAACATCAATTTTTTTTTATCCTAATTTCTATTTCGGTTACCTAATACGAATTATATAGTTTCTCTACGAACATCTACGACATTTAAGGTTACAGTTACATTCCAATATTATAAATGGAAACTGGGCGCTAGTGTGCATTTTTAGTAAACAATAGTGGGTATAATACTGAGGCACGGCTGTCATAATGGTTGTCCGATGGTGACTGAGGACAGGTGGATGGCAGACAGGCTATTATAATACCCTTGCTATTTCCATGCTACCTTCAAACTGCTGTCTATCTAGTATTTAAACATTTTTATGACTATTACACTTGGGAAACAGTACCACATTTATAATATTCGAACTAAATAACTTATACACGAGTAACTTAATCTATTACTGAAAAGCCACTAAGCGCAGTTAAAATCGATAACAGCAGAATAACGATTTATCGGGATGATATTACAGCGACATTTAGATTATTAAACTAATAGATACTTAGCTATCATTGTAGATTATATATTATATAATGGTTTATCGTTTATATGTAGTTATAAAGTAAAAGTGATCATAGTACTTTAGCGATATTTGGATTTATATTAATTTCTAAACAATATTCAAACTATGTAAAATGTTTCACAAGACCTTTGGCAACAGAGATCGATACGAAATAGAATCGTAAAAGTTGGGTCGGTAAATAAAAATCTACAGACCTATTTATATATACGAAAACTGTGTTCTGAATGCTGCCCGTGACAGAAGTTTAAGACATTGAAGCAATTGTTTTAACAAGTACTACCCAAGAGCAGCAGAATACACGTTAAATGTATCGCCAGACGTGGGTACATCGAACGGTACATTGATCTCAGCAAAGTAAGTGTTTCGACAAAAAGCTTGTTAAATAGCGTAACCACAATACACTGACTCTTAAATTTAAACATTAAAATTGAATATTCAATAGTATAGATAGTACTGAAATTAATTAGGTAACATATTGATTTCTACATAACATTGAATAACATTTATAACTTTTTCGAATCTAGTCATACCAGGCGCCATTTTCATTGGAAAGTTGGTATCAGTATACCAACGGTAATTTGAGACGGTTACAGTAAACATTCAATACGCTTTTAAGAATCCATACCTTGTGTTCCGCAAATGTCCATTTATATAATACTCTGTCAATAGTTTTAAATTCTAAGCGATTGCCGTCGCACGATTGCAATATTTCTCTAAAACGTTTATATGTACCAAATTTTATACTAAGGTGAAAGCAGTTTAATAGACCAATATTGATTGTATAGACCTTACATGGTATCAAAAATAAGTTTTATGACAAATTTTGACTCTCATTTTGGTGATGCTACGTCTCTATGATAGTTTCGGTATTATATGGGATTCATTATGACGCGTTCATCTGTAATTTTTTTTTATCCTTAGAGATTTACTGCGTGGTTTAGGTGCCACATGCAACAAGCCGGGTGTTCGCTCTACGGTTAAGGAATATCCTCTCTCGCGGACTGGATGATTCATATAAACCAACGAAGGGCCTTGAATGGTACTAAGCCGTCGATGTTTGAAAGGACCACCGTCGTAGCCCGTTGCCACCTCACTTTGTAATTCCGAGTTGTCTGACGATTCAAGGTCTTCGGGATCGCTGTCGGTCCTTTGAATAAGCCTGTAATACAGAAATTAATTATTAATTGTAATTTTTCATCCAATTTTATATCGCGTTTAATTAATTCAACGGCTTTGTGTATAACATAACAAATAGGTATAAGATCATATGCGCGGATGCGTGCTGAGCCAATTGCAAAAATTCGCAAAAAAATTTGTGATAAAAAATTTCCTTACAACTATCGTTCATTACCTAGCTTCCAGTTCGAGAATCCGCTGCTTTATTCTAGCTTGTTCCTCGCCAATATCCTTTAGTAAGCCTTGCAGACGGTTTTGCATAATTTCGACTGTCAATTCCAATTTACGTACAGTTTCTTCCAAGCTTTGCCGAGTTATTTGGGCATTTTGAAACACAGTTTCATCCAATAATCCATCCTGTGATACAAATATTGTCTCTTATTATAAAGAGTATCCTTTATACTCCCACTTCCCTTGTTTAATTATTCACATATAAATACATACAAACAACAATTGGTGCTTTCGTGTTATAATAAATCATATAGTATCAGTTGGCCATATTGGCCTCGTGGTATGACTAGATTAGGTGTTTATAATATATTAATATTTTAGTTATAAATAGTTGCATAAGTTTGAAAATTAGTTTTGTATTACAACAATGATGTAGTTTTTTTGTAATCTCAAAATTCCCAGGGCATAGAAGAATCCAAGGAGATAGTCACAAACCTTCCTCAACAATTGGCAACCACGATCAGTGAGTGTGATTCTAGCATCTGGATAGTCCGCAAGTGCTTCCCATAGGTCTCGTTTGGCTAAGCAGAACAAATCTGTATAGCCCAAAGCACGTACGTTTGCAGTTCTCCTATTCCCAGTAATATTGCCGGCTATATCAAGTACGCTTACTTCACCGAAAACAGAACCAGCAACTAGGATCGCCAAAACAGTTTTGCCATCGTCGGCGACAACTTGCAGTCTGCCTCTCTTAACAATGTACATCTCTTTGCCAACGTCTCCCTTACGGCAAATGTAATCTCCGGGGCTGAAAACTTGCAGCCTCAGTTTCAATACCAATGCCTCCAGCAATCCAGGCTCGCAATCTTGAAATATGCGTACTTTACGCAAAGTATCCATATGAACACGAATCGCGATTTCAGCCTTTAATTTGTCAGGCAAAGAAGCCAACACTTGTTCTTCGTCCAGAGCACCACTCTCAGCCCAGGTGTATGCAAACCAACGAATCACCCTTGCTTCTAATTCACCGGTAATTCTTCTAAAAGACATATATTGCTTAACGCTGTCCATTTTGTTTTGAAAATCCACTCTGGATAAGTTCATGTTTGAAATCATAGATCCAATGTTACCAACAATTGTAGCGAAGATCAGTACACCAGCCAGAAAGTCTAGCACTACAAATACGTATTCGTAATCAACTTCTGGTTGTGGAGTCTCCCCAATAGTTGTTAAAGTTAAAGTAGACCAGTAGAAGCTGTAAATATATTGATGTGAGAGCGACGAGTTTTTTTCACCCGTGTTGTTGTAAACCCAGTTGTCGCTACCGAAACCAATAGAATAGCTGATGGCAAAGTACAAGCAGGCGTTCCAATGTATTAACACGAGTATCGCCATAACGACCTGTAAGAATGACATGTTTTAAAATAGATGTACGTATATACATATGTATTCAAGATATAAGTATTATTATAAATAAATGAGAGACCTTGCAGATCCTGAACGCATTAGGAAAACTAGTGGCGGTCTCGGTGCGGTCACACCACTCCCACATCCGTGGCAGGCGAAACAGCCGATTGAGACGTACAATAACAGGGCACGGTAAACTTGTCTGGAACACGACAAATATTGACACAATAAGCAATAACAAAGTTGAGAAATGCGTTTGCTTGGAAAAAAACTGTTATCCATTCATTGTTCCGCTTTAGCGCTTTGGCTGTTGATATTTGTATAAAACTAAGTATTTTTGTCTTAATATACTAACTTCGCTACAAGTTCCAGGCGTCCACCAGAAATAAGTAATGTCAAAAGGTAATAGCGACAGAATATCAGTGTGCCATAAATGACCTTTAATGTAATTTACTCGAAGCATCTCGGAATCTCTCACCACGATACCTTGTTCTAGGTAACCTGCAAAAAATACAAAAAAATTACACCAACAATGAGAGCCTACAAGCGTGAATATCAAGAATATGAAAACCACTGTAATAGCTGCGTAAGTAATGTGTCTTATTACCTTAATGTAGGTAATCAATTTAATAAAGCACTATGCATGTAGCTCTATGCAGTAAGGGAAATTACAATACTCCGACGAAAAAGGTACACATGCCAGGAATACTTTACATTTGTATAAAATTGTTACCTTTTTAAGATTAATTACTCGTTGCAGTATAAAATTAATATGTGGATTTTGTGAAAATCTTAATAATGTACATCCATTGATTTAAGGTTATCGTATTGAGCAGACAATGCAATATTTGGACGGAAAAGCAACTAGACAGGGTGGAATGTTTGTATACACGTTAGCTAAATTTGATGACGCAAGGCGCGGCCGACGCACGTGTGGGTGTCAAATTGTTGATTTGAGGGTTCACTTCCAAAGTAATACTCTTAACTTAGTTTACCAGTTGTATCGAATACAAAGCTCTTTTAGGGCAGAACGCAAATCGTGATTATGTAGTTCGCGTATAAAACGTCGTAAGTGCGAATAATGATATTATTTCGAGTTGGTTATGCTGAGTAATAAAATTCCGTCTGCTAGTGTAGCGGTTTGAAAAATGAAAAAGAATTTGTCCGTCCCAGTGGGACTGTCATTCCGGTCTTTGCTCTTTGTGGGCGGACTAAAGTTTGATCAGATATCACGTTACCTAGCAAATGAACGACGTATACAGGTTTCGCTGTTATGTAATTTTTTACCGGTGAGCAGATTTTGCAACCCGAGAACACGAATAATAGTGGATTTCATAAAGTGAAGCATGATGTAATAATTATGATCACTTTTCAAGGCAGTAATTTAGTTTGTGTAACTTTAGAATTCCAACACGATTGAAACTGTTATGAAAGATTTTCATTTAGGTTTGTTTAGTTGGGTAACAACAATGATAATATTGATTTAGGTCAAATTTCGTAGTACTTTGAATTTCTGTAGTATCTAGCGGAAAGTTTACAGATTAGGCACGCAACAGATACTATTTTCGCTTAGCTTCATTTAATGTTGACATTCGCCGTTCTACGCAGAGCAGTTAAGATTGCAGCATCATTGCACAGGTTAATATTGGTAGTGTAATCCCCATTTAGCACCCTGTAACATGTTCAGCTTTTCATATGTACATAATAAATGTAACATAAACATTTGGAGGTAATACAAATTCAAAATATTAAAAATGTGCACACTATTATACGTATGTATAACAAGAAACGTTGATATACAATACGCACAGCTTCTGTCAATAAAATCATAAAATTATATATAGAAAATATTCAAATAATAAGTATAAAGTAAGAATAAGTAAAGAATAGGTACCTACCGTTAGTACTTATCAGTATTAGCCCGTCGTACTATACCCTATACTATTAATAAAAAAACAGTACCCTCATTTACAGTACATACGCTGATATCTATTAACATCGAATCATTGGTCGATGGAAATATCTTTAATTAAGCGGTATATTTGATTGAATATTTACTAATCTTGTGTTATTATTATTTTCTCTTAATTATGTTTAAAAAGGCATAGTTATTTAATTGCAATTGACCTTTATAAATTAATCTTGGTAAAATTGTAGGAAACTTTTGAAATTTAGTAACTTTTTCACTCCAAATATTATGGCCTAGCATGGTAGTTACTATCGCCTGTTTTTTTCACATGAACCTTTAATGTATACAATGGATGTAAAGTTCTACCAACAATGGATATTTACACTTAATACAAATATACGTTACAAAAAATAAAAAGGTACTTTCAAATTACTTTAAACACACGAAAACATTCAGATAAATTGTTGAACCAATTATCAATTGAATGTTACTGTTTGATGGCATACCTTCGTGCATATGAACGACGGTGTCGATAATGTAGATGACATCGCAGACGTAGTCGAACAGAAACCAGAGGGCGCTCAGTTTGTCCAGTTCCCAGAACACCGCACGTCCGATGACGAAGATAACGTTGTAGAGGATAGCCAGAGACACGACGGCGAGCCACTAAGTGAGAGAAAGATTATTTTAAGGTAGATCTTTAAATTGTCTTGTTGAAAGATCCCTTTTATTTCGATTTATTTATTTTATTTATTTAAATACTTTATTGTCACACCTTTATAATAGTGTTGTAACAAAGAGCGAGCAGGGAGAGAAAGAGAGAGAGAGAGGTTCAACTACAAAGTGAAGCAACTCTGGACGTGGTTCTTGGTCGGGTGACCGTTAGTGTCACGTTTTCATGAGAATTTCCGTGCTTCGGATGGCAATTAAAGAAGTTGCTTGCTGCTTTTATCTTCAAGTAATAATCATTAAAGTTTGTCAGGGGTTTTAAAAGCGGTTTAAGTATATCCGACAGTCAGGTGGACCAGTAACTTTTACGTGAAGTTCTTTTTCATTCTGGTCGGAAGTGGTTACACACAGTGGCTATACGTAGTCGTTCGTACAGATTGGTTAAAATCTGCCAGACGTCTTCAAAGCAGTTAAAACTTTCTAAGCGACGCGAAAAATTTACTACTCTTAATTATTTATACATTTTTATGATAGACGTATAATTAGTCTCTCGATGATTTCCAGTGAGCTGCTCTTTCATAGTCTTCAAGCACAGCAATAGGCATTGAACAAAATTCTAGGGATTGAACAATGCTTTATTATCTAAACATTATTGTACTTTTCCCGTTTATATTTTTAAAATTAAATCCTTTGAATTTGTGTTATTGGTATATAATGCACCGTCGAAACGAAAATTATACAATCTTGATCTGAACAGATATTTACGTAAGGGAAAAAACCTAATATGTTGACCATGATTCCGCTTCCGTCGTTCAGATCCTTAATTAAAGACCCGACCTGTAGTTTCTTAGTAAACATTGTGGAATTGTTTAACCCGTGAGTAAGACACTCCTAATAATGTTACTGGCAGATTTTGTTACATATTTGGCAATAATATTTTCATTAACAGTTTGGTAGTAGCGTAATCTTTCTTCTAGCACTGGAACTTTTAAGTAGGATTGGATTCCCTAACAAAACTTCTGAGTAATAATAAAATGTTAAATTTGAACAGTGGCATCAATATCTATATACATCTAAAAAGAGTTCCGTGTCGGAGAGGAGTAAGAATAAATGCCCCGAACCCGTGCCTGGGATAGAGGGCGTCGGAAGAGGCGACTAAATCCGACACTAGCAGATTGCGATATAGCGCGGTCTGCTTAGGTACAACCAAATGCCCTGGCCGCTTATAGTCAACAAGGTGCGAGGCTATACTCTGTGATCCATAACCAGCATGCCCTCCGTGAAGATTATGAGCATAATTAGTCAGGGAAGGCCTATGTCCAGCAGTGGGCTCCAATAGGCTGATAATTATAATCTATTAGAATAGCTTAACTTGGTCATCAAAGTGTACTATGAAATTATACAACCGTGTTTTTACTGTATCAAACGTAATTGTTCTTAATGGCCATAGATCCAAAGAACATTTATTCTTAGTCTACATAAGTGCTCTGAATATATAGCTACTACTGGAAATATTACGAGTAATTTAAATAAAATGTACAGAACATACTTGGTAATGTCCGGGTTCAGTGGGATCGAAGGCCAGTTTAAAGCCGCAGAGCATTTTCGACGGCTTGGTTTGGTAGAGAGGCTCCTCGGGGTCCTCGAAGGTTTGAACGGTGAACTTGTCCAAAAACCAGTCTGGAGTTCTTTCCTTCGGTTTGCGGCTAACATGAAGATGACGGTTCATGCGGGAAAACTGCCTCCTCAGCCAGTTTTTACGGGCTTCGGCCTCACTAGACGCCTGAAACAAAATACAATGTAAACTTTTCTACATATTAGTACAATTTGAAATTTAGTCGATCTGAGGTCCTACAATCAATCAAGCTCACGTATGTATGTTATCAATGTCTAAATACACTAAAGTTAAGGCCGGTAAAAAACATCGCTATTGCTTCTTGCGTTTACTGAGAGATTTTCTTGAATTAAACTATCACTCAAAGCGATGCTAACTCTTATAATCCCATTTACATAAGCATAATATAATATAATGTATGCATAAGCATAATATAATGTTAAAAAAAGAAATCTAGGAGAACGACTTCGTAACGTAAGGGAAGTAAAACCATGTGACATATCAACAACCATATATCAACAACATCAACTATCACATATCAACTGTCATATAAGTATCAAATCGACATTCTTTAAATTAATATGATACTACCCTAATGCATTGTCCACTTAGGATCTCGGAATTTCTCATTAGGTTTTAGAACGCGCAGCTCCGTTTTTATTTATTATATTGAAAGAACGTAGAAAATATTGCACCTTATTATTGACACGACTTTTCACTTCATGTGTGGTATATCTAGTGAATATAAACATACTCGTAACATAATATAGTTGCTATTAAATAATTCGACTAAATAGCATAGCATGAAATCCCTTCTCCACAATGTTATTGTTAACAATATATTAAATTGGGACTGAACTTCGCGTAGATATTCTGAATATGATCGTATTGTGATACTCGTAAATCGCTGTAGGAAGTGACCGTAATAATTTATAATTATTGCCTTCATGTGTGGTACGGTCTCCACGTAATCGCAGTTGGAATTAGAAGAGAGGACATTGACTAACTCCTTACCGTATTGTGAGATCGAAGTAGATTATTATTAAACTTTCGCAACCGTGGAAAAGATAACGGACAGAAATTTCGAAATCGACTTTATTTCAATGGAACTGGCCCGAATATTGTGGTTTTTCTTCAGCTTCGTGGACTTTGAATGCTTATGGGCCTACGTTAAGATCCAAGCTCCGTAAGGCTCTTGAATGCGCTCAATGCAGACAAAGCGCTGGCAAGGGTCTACATTATTACTGATGTAAAACGATATTCGATAGGTTTGATTACATAAGGAATTGAATTTTATGTTACACTCACAAACACTTCATAAAGCTTGATATTGATGGCTAATGTTTGCAGATACGACTAAACACCGCCCATATTGTGCAAAATATCTAATTAACACCAAGAAATAATAGGTTAGTAATTCTCATGTAGGTATTTGTAACAAAACTTAGATACTTGGGTTGCTGTTTTCATTTACTTGATATATAATGAAACAATCAACCCTCCATCAACACGCTTCGTACTCAATTTGTCCGGATCTTGATTGCTTACATTGAGTCCTAATTGTTATTTATATATACTCCTTTAATGGTTGAATTATTCTGTGATATTTACTTATTCTTACTTTTTGTATCACATACATCAGCATGTTTGATTATTTCTACATAACACGAGAATTTTGACTGCTTTGTTGCTCGAGTGGTTGCAAGCGCGACTACTGATCAATGGGTTCAAATCCCGGGCGGGTACTATTGGATTAATATAACTTAGATTTTCTAGTACACAGTTGTCGTATTATCAACCAAATATTGATATCTAAATCGGTTACATTTAATGCGAAATAAGTGACGAGAATAAAGATGGAATTCATCGTGTTTATATCTATTTATAGGTATAAAACTACAATAACAGTAATAATGCCCTCTGCATAAGCTGTAAGGGACCTGGCGCGAAGATATATGTCTCGGTTCCAATTCTAAAAAAGGACAGGTAGGACCCAAAAGTGATATAACAAAATGTTAGACGATTAATATAAACATAGCGTTACTTAAATACATCATCACTGAAATGAAACGCTTTACGTCAGTTAGTGTAAAATTTTTGAAATAATTCCAGGTAAAATAAATTTCAACTACACGATCATTATTAGCAGTGTATATATAGATCAAAGCGAATCAAAGCCATCCAACAAACATTATTTGTAACTCTAATGAGGTATAAAATTTTAATATAACGGACGGTTCGCTACGTAACTGCAAAGTTCGCAAATGAATATTTGTTATTGGATATTCCCATGCAAATAATTAGCATTCTGCAACATGAAAATGCTGAACTTAATTAACGAAACTACAGCATTGCCGATAATAATAGAATATTTGGCCGAATGACGCTTCCGACGTTTCCGTAAGCGACGCTTTAATTTTTAGAGCCACTGGTCAGTAAAATTAGCTAACGTAGTTTGAGGGTATCCTTATCACCGAAACGTATCACGTCTACCTTCTCGTGTCGCTCTGAAATTTAAAATTGGTTTAGCAGACTTGAATTTCAGATTTTGTAATTGTGTGGTACACCGTGTGCGACTTCAGCAAACGTCGAACTGACGCGCGTGTGCGTCGTGAATTGCAATGTAATTAATGGCGTACATTTATTAATGACTGCCTCGTTGGTCGTGTTGGTTGCAAGCGCGACTGCCGATCGGGTAGTCTTGGCTTTAAATCCCGGGTCGGGCACTACTGGACTTTTCAAGTTTTCAAATTTTCTAGAAGCAGCTCGGAGTCTGGAAATGTGCATGGAAATCGGTTCACCACCTAATCCATAGAGGGACGTAAACGTAACTAGTGTAACGTCGGAGTGTACTACATTGCTCTGCCTATCTTTTCAGGGATTACAGGATTTACAGGAGTGATGTTACGTTTTATATCTTTGCCAACATACGTGGCCGCCTGCAGGCATCAGCGTGGGTGGTGCGAGAAGTTCCGCTCTGTCAGATGACAGAGCTTGGCATGCGGGTTATAGATCCAACCCGCATGCTTGGCATGGGGATTAAGGGCAAAACTCTTTCAGGAGAGGCCTACGTCCAGCTGTGGACTTAGTCTGATGATGATATGTTTTACTTGTATACGAAATAACAAACCATCTTTGAATAAGCAAATATATTTGTTCAGATATCCAATAGTAACAAATTGTGTCCATACACGTGTATCCTAATTTGATCCGCTAAGTGGGTCCCTGATTACTTTTACCAAATAACAAACCTATCATCGAATGAGCAAGTATTTTATTTCTCTGTTCAATAACAAGAAAATTAATCTACCCACACATATCCTAATTTTGTTTTCTTAGAAAGGCTCTGATTGATAGAAAATTATGAAAGGATGAATAACAAATTATCTAAATTACCCTAAATAATGAGGTTGACGAAATTATTGTCAATGGATATAGATATTAAATAAAGCGTATAATCCGTAATTCCATATAATCCTATTCATAAGGACAGACAAATAAGATGAATAGAAAGCCAGTAATGACGTATAGAAAGCCAAATAAGATGAATAATAATTTATAAGGAATATTCCGCTCCAACCTACACGTGCCCGTGAAACGTTAAAACATGTAGAGGTATTTCGATTTATTTATGATTTGGTGCGTGTATCAAAAACACCTTTTGAAAACTATGAATAGCTATTCTGCATTAGTGCTTCGTTTGTTCACGTTGAATTCGCTAATTTTAATAATCATATTCATATTATCATAATTATAGTGTATGTTTATAATATACGAATTTATAAATGCAAAGTAACTTGCAATCAACGCAATTCTCCAAATTTCGTTCATTACAAAAGTTAGAACAAGAAACTGCCGATCGAGAGATCTTGGGTTCGACTGCCGGGTCGACTAGTATTGCATTAATCTAACTTATATTTTCTAGTTAAAACTTGTAGTGGTAGCTCCGAGATTGAATTTGTGTCCGTTGTATGGCAATAGGCTCATCCCCTATTACATAGTGAGACAAAAATGTAACATGGAGAATAGTGTACTGCACTTTTCCGCCTACGTCTTTAGGGATAACAGGCGTGATGTTACTGAAATCACTTTAATTTGTTTTTCAACTAAAATCAGGGACTAACACTTGACAGATGTACAAAACACTTATGTATTAATTATGTCATACCTGGAGTCAACAAGTATATTCGTAATTTTGTGAAACGAGCATACGTACTATACTCCTCTGCCTATCTCTTCGGGGATTCCAGGCGCTAAGTTACGTTTTATGTTTTTAAAAAACTTGGCGAACTGATGAACAGATACTTGTACATTTAGATGTTATTTTTTACTATAGGACAATTTTACTATAGGACGCTGTATACGTCGAACCTATAATTTTTGATTCAGTAATATTTATTTATTTATATAATTTAATAAAATCGACTTTTATATTTCTAAATATATGCATAGTTTATTAGGAATTAATTCAGTAATTAGGTTCATTCACTACTGCATCAACAGGCCAGTCTCTACATCGTCCACATTATTATGACATATATGCTATGATCCGTCCCGATAATTTTCGCCACACGTATATCGGGATAGGAGCAATTAAGATCAGAGCCGCGCAAGTGGTCGTGATGGAGTAAAATCGGTTCGGCTATGGTACATATCCATTCAGTGCTCTGAACTGGCCTTCGCAAACTCGGCTCAATACAATAATGAGGCCATCTCTTGCACTTGACTAGGAAGGAATTATTCTACATAGTACTTTAAACTAAACCTTGGGCTTTAAATTTACAGTAGGTACAGTAATTTTGAGCCGGAGACTTTGTTGTCCCGTTACGTTGTGATGTTACGCGTGATGTTAGTAATACGCGTTCCGACCTGAGCCGAAGTGTAAACCAAAACTCTACTAATGCCATTGGTGTTGTACATTCATTTCACGAGGCAATTTAAAAATAGCTTCCTCATTTACAAGGGAGTTGGTGGTTTTCCTCGTGTTGAAACTGTTCCATATTGTTATTGAGCGAAGGCATTGGAGAGTACATACTTCATGGTATCGCACGGTGGCAAGTGAGCACGAGCGATGAATTTATAACGAGCAACGTACTACAACATACAAACAGATTTATACACCGTTATTTTGAGGTTGCAAGATACATTAACTGGCGAACGGCGAGAGTAGTACCACACTCTGCCTACTCCTTCAGGAAAATACAGGTGTAGCTACGTTTGGCACTAATTATTTCTTACTCATGTTTATTAAGATCTTCACTTCACTTGTTCATTTATTAAGGAAAGTAGCATATTATATTAAAGTTCCAGGTATTACGAAAATTTTCCTTAAGATAAGATGACTGTGGATATGGAAAAACTGAAACGGAGCCCCGCGGGAGTGCAAAGAGGAGGTCGAGGACGCTTTACGTCCCAATATGGAATAGGTGGTGAGCCTATTGCCATACAGCGGGCACATAGATTCCGAGGAACTAATAGAAAATCTAAATTAAAAAAATGTAGTGCCCGAGTCGGGAGTTTGTCCCAGGAACTCCCGATTGGGAGTCGCACTTGCAACCAACACGACCAACGAGGCAGTCAAACAATTTAAAACTATTTGATACAACTAAATAAATTAGACGAACAGTATGGTCAATTTACATTCTCATGAGTTTAAATCTTTATTGAAACGTTCATAGTTGTAACAAGCTGCTGGTTAATAAACGATCTGTCAAGCTAAGTAAAGATGGGCGCGGCCTGCCCTTGGACGGATGTCGTTTGTATTCTTGCAGCAAATACCGCGTGAAATAATTGTCCTCGTCTCTTAACGTTAGGTAACAGCTAATAAGTGTCGTGACAAGTTTTTAATGCGTTTGAAAAACTTTAGAGAAAAATAAGTTACACTTATTTATAGCATATAATTACCAGTGAACAAATCAATACATCTGGATTTATGTTATAAATATATTTTGTTACTCCACTCGAGTTCACTGGGGTTCGATTCCTGTAGCGGACATCCGGTTATAAGTACAAAGTTATGTAAATATTTAAGACTGAATCTGTATAATTTGAAGTCACGGCGAAGGTAAATATATTACGCGAACCTTCACTTATTAAAGTGAATTGCTATGAAGAACATAAAAACTGGAGCCTTAACTCTTCTTAATCGCGTACTTGAGGTCCCGTATCAAACAGTAGAACGATATAATGGTCAATGGTGATGATGATAAAATACTTTTACTTACATACGACCAATATTTCTCGGTAGTATTGTATTATAATTTAAAATATTTGATAGTTTACGTATACACAATTCAACTTCAAAAGGTTGAACATAGTAATATTTGATATAAATATCTACAAATAACAGAAGTCACTTAATAATCAGTGTTATATTAGAGGCGACCATTACAAGTCTGAGAAATCGCAATATGTTTGTGACTTACATAAAATGGGTTCGATTCTTTCTAGACCAGTTCCAATCCTAAAAAAATATACTAACTGATAATAACAGTCATGTTGTACCTACAAGTCAGTAATACCTTTTCTTTGTTTATAGGGGAGCACCTTCGGAAGGTACTCAGTAGGTACGCTGGGAGAGGTACAGGGTTATATGGGACTTTTACCACATTTAAACCGCCTCGGTGACCTTCCTCGGCGTTAATAGGAAGACTCTAGTATCTTCAGCGGGAAGCACCGGTAGCGTCCTATCACGACACTGCTAGGGGCCAGATACGCGGGAGCGGCACGATGGCTCGCTCCACGTCTTCCGATTCTCACAACAATATGCGGCCACATATTATGTGTCCGAATCGCCAGCTAAAGCGTTTCGAGCTCACATTCTAGCCGCTTGCAACCCCGGAAGTCCCTGTTTATTCCCTTCTTATAACAGTCAAGTACCGTAGTTCGTATTCTGGTCCCGAGCTTGAGATACTATGGCATATACCTACCTACTAAAAGCTACCACTAAAATACATTTAAACAATGTAACATTAAAAATAACTTGCAGTTGCCTATTTTCTTAAATTGATACAATTATTTATAGCAGCTATGGCGTACCGTTCGCTCGCGACGGAAGTGATGCATGTAGAAATCCGGTGAAAATAAGAAATAGTCCGATGAGAACTCGATTAAAAATAACTTAGTTATCAACGCTTCCTTCGCCATAAGGAGAAAATATCTTTATACGTCTTTAAAATATCACACGTTGGAATTTAGTTTGGAAGTTGAATGTTAGTATGTAGCGTGGAGATTGATAATTTATTTTTCTGTTCGAGCTTAATCTAAAAGCCATTGAGATGTTCGCGGCTCCACGACATTAGCTCGCGTTGATGACCGTATTCACGTAGCATTCTATATACATAGAGTGTCCAATGGACAATCAGAGTGGTAGAAATATGAAGGGCTAAAATTTATGCAGTGTACGAATTCAGTTCTCCGCTGTTACAAATATCGCTTATTTAAAAGTGACGTTTTGACGTTGAGTCCATTCTTGATATAAATCATATATTTTTAATAGTTTAGATGTGTGTTTATAAAATATTTTTATTATTATAATTATAAAACAAGTATTGATTATTACTATTTATACGGAGTCAAATGTTTTAACGAGTTTGCAGTTTGCACATAATACATATACATAATATGTAGGTTATAATTTCTTTAAAAAACTTAACACTAAAACAATACTTTTGGGTTATTTTTCAGAACGAGTGGTATTTCAAAAACGTTCACATAATTATTAAAAAGAACAAGGGTGTTGTTTCTCATTTTCAACTATTTTCAGATGTCTTTTTAAATTTTAATCTCTAATCGAAAACACAGCCATACAACAAGTCACGGAGCGTCTAACTACATATTACAACCTGTATCTAACACTATAAGTCGAATATTATAGAGCTGTCAATTCAATATGTCAATCATTTAAATACATGAGGCCACTTCTAATGCTAGAGACCTGAAGCTTGGTCGGTAGATTTTACTTATTTATTCTAATTTATTTGTTAAGTATTTCTCCACACCATATAATTGGATGTAACTATTTTGATCATTTTGTCTTCTTTTTACCAGTCACGATTGTAAATAATAGAAGATACATCAGATACAAAATACTTATAAGGATTTTCCCGTTTCCCCTATTTCCCGTTTTTTACAGACATGTTTATTGTTGGCTAAAAATGTACTAAACATTAGGTAAATACCTAACTGTATGTAAAATATATAAAGGAATAACGCCCCAAGAAATTCGTTATCATCTAAAATAAATTTAATTCCATCAAAAAATTATACAAAATATGAAAGGTGTTCTTTGTTCGCCGCAGTGGTTCTCGCATCGTTATAACAATCTGACAAACCTATTCAAAATTAATCATTCCGATTTTGTATATCCACCTATAAACAGGCAATAAAAATGCAAATACTTACAATAATGACATCAGAGCCGAGCGCGATCTCTATACTAACTTGATAATAATATGACGAAGTTGAACAATTGAAATGGCGTCGTGTTTAGAAAGCGGCTCATTAGCGGTGGTCAATTATCATGGGCTGCCCTTGCGTCCAATTATCGTGAAAATCACTACAAAGCAAATTGAATATCTGCACTAACTGAGAGTGCATCAATTACAAGCGAATGATTTAAAACGGAGCTCGTGCGATATATGCGATACATATTTCATATTAGTATATGTATCAGCAACATATCTTTCATCTTTGAAATTAATTAGGCGCCTACCCCAAGTTTTCTTCATC
>DWDU01000049.1:0-27369 GCA_018245575.1 Jemadia suekentonmiller | reverse complement strand
ACAGATATTTTGTACTCATTGCTCTCTGCCTACCCCGTGCGGGACAATGTTCCGTGCTCGCCTCAAAATAACACTTTGTTAAAAAGTGTCCTCCGTGGTTGAGTGGGAGTTTTGGGCTTAGATGGTTCTATTGAATTAATTCAGTTGCGGTCTAAAGATATCAGTTTTTTGAGCTCTCGCCCACGATGTGATCCAATGGATATAGGCGTGCTTCAAGTCGTTTAATGAAGAGAAACGTAAGCTGAATGACACAACTCGTCTACTGATGAAACGTACCTTGACCCCGTGACGAAGTCACGCTGTTTATTACATTACATAATTAACACTATGAAAATTAGTACTACAACTATTCTTGCAGTCGTTTTTATCGATCTACGCCCCCAATCGCGTGTGTGAACCGAATGAAAGCGATATATGTATAACAAAATTCATATCAATTTGTACTATCTGGAGTATCTGACATTATATTCCCTGTCCTACAGCCCTTTTTAAGGTAGCTGCATATGTCTCTAGTTGGCAACGGCTTCTTGTTAATGTTGCTTACTCGCTCGCTATTCGTTGTATTTAAAAAATAAAAATATTTTGACGATCGTCTTGTGCATGCTTTTATACTTATAGTGAACAAAACTTTTGAATTTCAATATGGAACACGAACTGAAGTGATTCAATTTCATAGATATTATATTGAAGTTGGAAGTTATTTTACGTGAGAAGTTATCTATTCGTAGAGAAATCATCTATGCGTACCAAAATGTATATCAACGAGTGTGTAAGCAATTAATCGTTTTACAAACGTCTCACATTACTATACATAGGTCGCGGCTTAACGCCTAAACAGAATCTAAATGTAATATATGAAGAAGATTTAATCGATTCGTTAATAGTTTAATCATACCAGTAATCAATACATGCTATTTGCCACTGTCTGTGTGTATTTATTGCTCGATTTGTTACACTGGCTGCGGTCAGCCGCGACGTCTGTGTGATTTAGATGGTCGTAATATCAACTGAGGCGGTAGCACGCACATCGCTTTGTAGCACTGGCGTCATAGAAACGGTATTTAGACTAGGTAACGACGGGTACAATTGTTTGAGTGTTAATAGTGGCGAAATTTTAAACCGGAATCAGATGTATATCTTTGTTTAAAAACAGATAACGTATTGATATGTATAAATAATTAGACACAACATCAAAGCTGTATTTCTCTGAAGGACTCGGCAGAGGAGTGTAAAACTTCAACTTGCTCAGTTATGTTCAATAATAGACGTTAATCGTTTTAATAGACATAACCTAAACATCATATTCTCGAAATTATCATATGCTCATTATCCAGATAATAAATTCATGCCGATAATCAATTCGCGCAACGCGCTACCCCTATTTATCACAAGATATTTGATGTATGGGGGCGTCGAACCGAGACGGCTACGTCATTTAGTTGTTCGGGTATGTGCGGTATTAAAATGTGCGGTTTTCGCCCAGTCTCCACATACCGGCATGCATATGCGCAAACGTGCGTATGATGGATATTAAATAGATGCATTGGGAATTAACTATGGGAGATTAAGTATGTGGAATGGGGAATTGAGTTGATTCGACATGAAGGTCGTCGCAGATGGCGCTGTAATGTATATTAATTTATGGTAGTTTAATATATATTTTAGGTACCAGGGACGGTACCTGTGCTATAATATAAGTATGCTGGTACCGGCGGTCATTGTCTGCGCAATAATACGTCCTGCTATACCATGATATGTCTTGCTATATTTTGACGACGCTCGAAATGTATATTGTATTACGTATGGTCCCTCGAGCGTTACCATAAATAATACATATATTGTATTATGTCATCATATGCCTTGCTCTAATATATGTTGTTGCTCCGTCTATGACTACCCTTAGGTAGGTAAGTGTGTAGAATGGCAATGTATTACGATGTATTTAATTGATACCAAGTAATGTTTATTACGATTTGACGTACATGAGAGCAGCTCGTTTATTATTAACGCCATGTAAAGTACTAAGCGTCCCGGATTATCATAGGAATATATTATGCATGTTTGTGCTGCAGATTGATTAAACTAGTAAGAGAATAGCTGATGAACATACATTAAGATATGTCCAACATAACATCATGCCTGAATTTTACGAAGGGTTAGCCAGATGAGTGTAATACACTCCCACGGTTCACCAGTTACGTTTACGTCCCTTCATGGGATAAGTAACGAGCTTACTGTCATAAACCGACCACAAATGTGGATTTCCAGCCACTGTTAGAAGTTATAGTTAGAAAAATTTGAACTTAAGCACCTCTCGATGTGCAGTCGGGCTCGCAATCATTTGACCAACAAGACAATTGAAGCAGTCTTACTAACATGATAGGTAATTTGTAGTCGAATAATATGAAAATTTAATGTCACGGTCTTGGTATTTGAGGTACGGTTTTATATACCATGATATGAATGTAGTTAATCTAAAATGTATAGGCTCACCCCCTGTTCCACGGCGGGATGTATAAAAGAGCTTCTGGACCGTGGGAGTGTATACTCCGCTACCTACCTTATTTGGTCAATACAAGCGTGATATTATGTCTAAATTCGTGTATATACCTTCCCACGTGATCGACTGAAGACGTGAAGGTTATTGCCGCCGAGTGTCAGCAAACTACTCACATACTTTGCCCTGGATTGCAGTTCAATTCATTGCGACGGCTTGTTCCTACAAGCGTATCTCATTTAATTTAATCCAACAGTCCCCTATTTTAACACGAAGGCACATAAGTAAGGAATATTGGTTGATATAATAACGACGTGACATCACTACGTTTATAGCAAATTATTCGCAACCCGGCAACCCATTCGCATTTGCCAAAGAGCAATCGGAACTGTGAGAGGGCTCGGCTATTGTCCGCAACATTCCGAACAATTCGTGAATGGTGACATCCTTCCCGTTCGAATAGTACAATGCGTTCATCCAATTGTCGTGACTAATCGCTATATTGAAAGTAGGTCTAGTACTTACCTAGCTGGTCTGTAATAGATTTATTGTTGCACGAATCAAAACTAGTGAGTACAATCATTTTTGATATTTAATTACAGCTTTATCATCATCATTCATCACGACTTTCCTCTCAGAGCGAGAAGGGTACTAGAGATATACTGCAATTAACAGTATATCTCTAGTCAACTATGTATGTTTGACATCATTTTGCATAAATTCCTTGTTACAAAATTCTAGTGATATTGTTTCTAGTGTAAATCGATGTCCAAGTTAGTTGCGTCTATGACAATTTTACACAAAGTGTAGGAACAATTATCCTAATTTTGATTAATAAAAAAACAATATACAAGTTTACAAATAAGCTAAAAACTTTTCAATTATGAAATGTATACTATTGTACAGTACCCACTAATGTAGGTACTGTACTTATCTCTTAAAGTTGCTATCTTGCGTAATACTTAATACTTAATAATACTTGCGTATCTATCATGTATAGATAGTGGAATATTTCAAATTTTATGAGCTGAAATAATGTTATAAGAATTATTTATGTCAACATTATGACTGCCACAATAAACTTACTGATTTCTTTATCCTTATTTATATCATGTACGACCGAATACATTATATAATGGAATGATGTAACGCCCGCTATAAATTAAGTTTCATCGACCTCATCCTGACGTTTGGTATTCTCTTATTTCCTCCGTAAGCAAGCCTCTGATACACAACAACTCGTAATCACTAATATGTTTTTCTTGTAAGAGGTCTTGGCTGGATCCCGCGTCAAACGGCCATCGATTCCCTTGTTCTGGCTTCATTCCAATGATTCTTTTCTTTGCTTAATTTATGGCAGAATTATTTTCTATTCCGTACTGGTTACAAACGACGTTGCGTAACGTGAAAAGTTAATACTTACGAATATTTATTACTCTTGTTGTAACCAAGCAATATAAAATCTTTAGAAGCTAGATATCTTTTTAGATATCGGCCTCAAAGTTATAACACGGGTTTGTAGCATATGATCAATACTTGTTAAAATTCTAGACGAATCGGTATCTTTTTTCATGAGAATAACTTATTTTATTCGTAGTAAGATATATCGAGGGTCGTCTATAAAATCGGCAATCTACAATAGAGTGAAAGGTGGTGAAACAAAACAAAGGGGAGTAAGTTTTGAAAGGTGCGGTCAAATCATAGCTCCCTGGGGGATGCAGTTACAGAAGAGCTTTCTTTCGCATTTGCCCAACAACTATAAGCTCGTTTGATTGCGATATCACAAAAGGTCTCCGTTTATATTATGTATGATAGTAAAGATATATTTTTACTACGATTAAATATGGTACACGACTTATGGCAAGAGCATGTATTTGTAATAAAAACTATTTGGTAGTGCCGAATATCTACAAGGAACATGAAAAGAAAAAACGAAACACATATGTTCAAAGTTAAGTATTTGTTAGCGTATCCATCTCACAGTGTGTTGCCCTGAGATTAATGTGGCCGACTGTTTCGCACTGGGGGTCGTGTCTACTGTGTAATTATAAGGAACTCCAATTAAACGACACTTGAAAGAATATCCGGTTTCAACGTCAAGTTGCTTTTACGCATTCTACAAGGTACATCTCTTTGCCTCGAATTTTATATACATTTTTTAACAGATACTTATCGCACTACTGCATGAGACATCGCATGTTGGTCGCCGTGTACGTAGTTATTTGTTTAATATAGGTAGGTACACGACCTGCTTGAATTTTTGTAAACAGGTGCACGGAATTCATGATTTATTTTTAATTTATTACAGTAATTTTCCAGGGAACATTATACATAGTTTAGCGAGTTAAATTTTCTTGAACGGAAAAAAAAGGAAAATCTAGAGTACCTTTAATAGGCCACAGTAACAGTTTTGATTAATGTAGAAACAAAGTTAAAAGCATGTCACGTCCTGACATTGATGGGAATCCTTAAACATGATTGGTCTGCTTAGCACATCACCTAAAAAGGAACACTACTTAAAAATCTACCGTGAAAAACTTCGTTGATATTTTTTAATGGTCTATAACAGAAATGCTTAAACGGAACCTCGAATTAACCTTATAAGTTCAATCCAATCTGAAAATAAAATCAAGATAAAGTTAGTGTTTTTGTTTTCAGTTTTTTTACCAACACTCAACAGCGCTTGAACTGCAACACAGCAAGTAAAACGGCTCCACTCGATGCATCGATTGTTTCAGTTACAACGTTCCAATAAAATATACAAATAAACTTTTCTCTTTTATTGATGTGCGTTCGTAAAAATTCTCAATCATTAACGAAGTAGCGGGCATGTTTTAAGAGTCCTCAAATTTTATTGATGTCTCACCAGCCGCTCGTGAAGTAGGTACTCGGCCGCAAAGAGATTTCTCGAAAGATCCGCCCCACTTGTAGTGCTGTTGGTTTTTATTTTAATTTTGAACCTCCCAATCGCGCTTTGAAGAAAGCGCTTCGAGAACAGAAATTATAACGAAGATATGTTCGACATAGCAGGATGAATCAATTTAAATCTTACTTATAATTAATATTACGATTCTTTTAAGAGCGGAAAAAAGTATATTCCCTTATAAAAAATGACAGATGTATGAATATTCGTTGTGTTGCGCTAGTTGACAGCAGTAGCAACTGGACAACTTAAATATCTTTACACTTTTGTGTACAACAAATGAAAATCCTAGAATAATTAATGTATCGTTACAAATTTCAGTACTACTTTTTTCTGTACTTTTGTTAATTTTAATTAATTTCAACACTTACGAACGGACCAATAGCATAATTAATATTTACTTTGGCACTGGAAAGCCAAATGATAAGTATTTGTACTTAGTTAATTTAAATAACATAAAATCATAAGTAATAGTGTATTGTTTTGGCTCAGCGAAAAGTTCGGCCCCACTGCATAGACTGTTTGTCTGTGTCTGTTCCTTTGATTTAATGTCCAATAGTATTTAAATGGAGCGTTAACAGGATATCGTGGGCCGACTGCACACGGTCGACGTTTATGTTGATGTTGCTATCTGTACTTTTGGCGTTGTCAGCGATCTATACAAATGTCATAGGACCGTGCGATACGATTGTGCTGTAGATAACCGTACCGTAAAAAAATATAATTATTGTTTTGACATTTATCACACGCCTGTCTAAATAATCCATTATAACGATTACGATTCTATTATTTCGAATTGAACAATCTTACGTTGAACAGTCAGTTGACGTTGACCAGTAGCATGAGGTAGTACGAACTGCAACGAGCGCAGTCCATTGCGTATTCAATAAAGAGCCCATTTTTACCTAGTAGTTTAAAAGCAGCACTGATTAATATACATGTATGTATGTCCAAATCAAGAATTTAGATCTGCTAGTAGTAAGATTAAGTTTTGAGAAACGGCGAGGCACGTTACATTTACGTTAAGAAATTCAGTTAAGCCAATCGAGCACTCAATGTAACGTAATTTTTAAGCTTTTGCGCTTATCTGTAACAAAGACGTAGTGCTTTTAGAGGTGACCTGAGCTGCTTCGAGAAAAAAATATCGTTCATATTTCATTTTCGATATACTTTTACGATAACATTAACATTTCAAACTGAGATATAGTAACAATTTTACCGAGTAGAAGTTCATCTACACTTTCAAGTTTACTAATAGTTAACCTTTTTTTTTTAATAAAATTAGTTTATTATGAACTATAATAACTTATAGTCTTACCAAGTCTATATTAATGTGATTGAATTTCTTTATTTTTCTATAATATTTAATGTAACAAAGTATTCATGTATAATTAATATGTATAAAACACGGCCAGTTACGAATTATTTTCGTCTACTGAAAACCAATGTAGCTAACACGAAAATACCCCAAATTAATAGATGCGTCGTCTCTTTGTTCTCAGGTAAACAAATATCTCGTATACTCGTATATCGCGACGGTAAGAAGCTTGCGGCGTAAGTGGGTAAGCAGGTTTAGAGCTTCCAACGTAAACCACACAGTTAGAGTATATTTTTACTTCGCGGACTACTGAGGAGTTGATAGCAAACAGATTTATTCTTTGACATGTTAATAGCCGCGTCCATCTTCAGTGTGTTCTATGATCTATATATACTGTTTGTGCTATTTGCTCTATGGTGGCATTTTTAATGGGAACGTTTCGAAATAGGAAGTTGGCAGTTCGTCGATGTTTCAAATTGATATGTCGATTTGTCTATAATTGTACGCGCCTGTGCGTGATTGATCTATGTGTTAATTATCCCAATATGGTGTAGCTAGAGTCTAGACATTGGAATTAGAGATAGCGAAATTGATGGTTACAGTTATTTGCATGCATGTATGTATAACATTGCGGAAAATTCTCTAACATATGTAAAACCGCAATATAAATATCACATATCGTAATGTACGTGTCTAATGTTGCAATATATTTAAACCTAACTGTCTACAGATATGTGGGGGCCATTATGGCATGCAGATACCTAAAAGCGTCTGTCTTCAGCTTACGTAGTTTATTGTCTCATTAGTCCAATAGCTACAAGTGTGACTGCTGAGTGACAGATACTAGGTTCGATACCCTGGTCAGACATTATTGGGTTTTTCTAAATTGTATTTTTTTGTAGTAGCTCTGAGTCCGGATTTGTGACCGGTGTATGCCGATAGGCTCACCACCTATTCCGTAGTGGGACGGATAATGTAACTGGTGAATCGTGGGAGTGTACCTACTGCACTCCATTACCTACCTCTTCGGGGATTACTGACGTGATTTTACGTATCTAGCTCATTTCGATATGAACTGTATTAAACTTTATATGATTTAGAGATTTTTGAGTTAAACCATTTGCTACGTACTAACTTTATAGATTGATTATTTATTATAGAAATAGTCAAAGACATACTATGATTGTTAAAGTTTATCAATAACTCGCCCATAACAATTTCTAAATCATATCCAAAATACATTATTGTCAACGACAACCTGATTGTCTTGTCGGAATCGCTGTGTGTGAGCATACTGTTCAGGGTATTAAACTCGTTGCTGATAAAAAGCTTGCACAGAGCACATCGCTGTAAGCTTTTTACCGAGCCGTGTGCGGTGCGCCGCCGGTTATGCAATGATGCAGTGTCTCGCCGCGGTGCGTGAGGCGACTGTGTTATTGTGTCCCTGCTGCGTGCCACGAGGATTTACATTTCACTGTGTGTGCGTGTGTGTATGTATGCTTGCGCGCGTTTGTGTGTAAGTGTGTGTGTGCAAGTGTGCGCGCGTAATGTACCGCGGTGCTAAGTGGTGCAGTGCAAATAAAATGTGATTTTTATATTTCGAATTTTACAAAAAACTTAGAACAGTATAAATAAATAAAAAATAATGAATGCCTGATTGGTGAATATCATATACACTGTATATTTTTCTGTATATAAAAAAATCTTTTCCTTGCTTTAGATTTAATTTACAGAGAATTTTTTACATTTTACTTACGTGTTGCCTATATTAGAAACTTTTAAGATTATCAATTGAAGTAAAAACAACGTTCACATTAAATGTTAATGTTAGTAAGCAACATTGATTTTATATGAATAATAATGTTTTATACGTCGCTGGAGCTATCTATGTAGTCTGAATCGTCCTATTGAATAGAGAATCTTTCTTTGTATTTTGCTGTTGCATACGAATGACTAATCTTACCTTTAAAATTTATCTATTTTCTATGAAGTTTAACACTAATATCAGATGAGGAACCATAAATAATTACTTCCGTTACTAGATATGTAGGTACGATAATTTCGGCATTTTACAAAAATTTAAAACGAATTACAAATCTCACGTTTACATGATACGTTGGTTTGTTTATTAGTCGGAAGCAACATATTGATTTTAATAATCTGATCACGAAGTTCATATACTTAAAATTATAAGCAATAATTCACCCACAAATTATTGAATTCGTGCTTTTATATCTCCTCAATCGCGTTCATCTATTAATGAGATTAATTCCAATTGATATTTAATAAATTGATCTTCAACCATAATATTATGGAAATTTACCAATCGTTTGCTTATTAATGGTTTTATTGCCGCCTGTACGCTCATATCTAATTTAATTTACCGATTATGCGCATTGATCATAACTGAGTGACCATTAAGCTCTAATTTTATTTATAATAAATACTCATGCTTATAATGGTCAGTAATATACGAATGAAATAAAACGTTACATCACACCTGCAATCCCCGACGAGGTAGTCAGAGGAGTGCATGTCTACGTTCCAGCGTTGGACAGATGATGAGCCGATTGCCGTATGTATATTTTATACCAATACTAATTTAAAACTTTTTGAAAACTTAATTAAAAGGTTTTCTACCTCAATAGATTGGGAAAAAACGATTGTACCGATCAATGTATTGAGTAGCTTATATTTATTAAGTAGCTTATGAGTAGCACTGGGTAAAGCTAAGTCCACATCCTTTGTCATAACCACTCTAGTTCTTGCCGAACGTATTCGACACTGTAATCCATAATGATTAGTCTGCAGTAAAAATTGTAGGAATCGGTAAAAATATATTTTATGGTATTGTGTATTACAATAGTTGTCTCAGTTACTGGCGTTGCTGTTCAACGCAGTTCAGATCGTGTGCGCCCATGTATTAAATTTGAGTTGTATCAAATTAACCATATCCGGCGATAGTTCGCGTTTTGATAAATATTCCATACCCTAATCGTATCATCATATATGTTGCCAACCGCAATGCGATATTAAATAAAACTGTCTGCACATTCAGTATTTCGTGTTATTAAAAGTTCAATTGTCATCGTAATCATGATGTTATGCTAAGTCAATGCTTAAGACAGCCGTGTAGGTTTTGTTGGGTGCAAGTGCGACTGCCGATCGAGAGGTCCTAGGTTCAAATCCCAGGTTGGGCACTACAAAATTTTCTAATTTATATATGATAGTGTTTATATATCATAGTGGTAGTTTATATATCATAGTGGGACATGAAACGTGGGAGTGTTCTACATTCCTCTGCCTACATCATTGGGGATTATAGGCGTGATGCTACACTTATGTTACATTTAATGCGTTTTACGATTAAATATCATGTCATTATCATTCAATGGTGAAGGAAAACGTATTGAAGTAGTGATATAGTAGTGATATATATACCTAGTAGGATATATATACCTAGTAGGATATATATACCTAGTAGGATATATATACCTAGTAGGATATATATAGATAGTAGGATATATATAGATAGTAGGATTTATTTTCTGTTTAATGTAATGTGAAGCATGGGCTATGAAGTTCGCCAATCCGCACATGACTAGCTTCGTACAGCCTTCAATATAATCAATAACCCTTTTATATCATCCGAATTTGATAACTGGTTTTATTCAATAATGTCTAGATTTAAGGGCTTAAGGCTATAATCAACTACTTGATCCAACTGTTAAGTTTACAGGACTTAGGAGATATTATGGAGAATTCTAAGACGTAGGTATATGTCTCTTCAGAACGTTCTTCACCGGTGATTTAATGCCAACAAGTTATAGTAGTTTATCAGAGAACCGCAGACACTGGATTCGAAATATACAAGAAAGTATTGAAAGTTGAATTGAAGTATTAAGTACGTAGGTACATAACGATTAAAAATAACTATCTGTTCATTGTAAGAGTACAAATGTATGAGATTTTAATCAGGGTTCCCATGAGGACGCTGCGAGTAGCACTTTAAAATGTATCGTGCATCTGACACTTCATCGGACATTTGGATGAATCGCACGTCCAGACACTTTTAACGATTGATTAAATGCATTCGTTTCAATCACCGCTCCCTGCTTAAGCTGTCGTCGTCACTCGTTTGCCTCTGCCTGGGACAGCTGCCCAGTTTGACTATTTTGCTGATTGACAATGGCACACAGTGGCCACAGATATGTTTATATTGACGTTGTATTCCACAGACGTGGTTATCTGATATTCCTATGACTGTTTTAGATGGTTTTTCTCTTAGTTTTATTTTTTCCCCGCGTATATAACAAATTTGTAGCAGTAGGTACAAATTATACGGTATTGTGGAATACATTTATAATGTTTTAACGATATACACGGTCCTTGGATACAAGCTCGTCAGTACGAGGTAATCGATCGATTTATCGATGTAATCTGCCCACATCGATATCGACATCCGATACACTAGTCTCACATCAATACTCTAGACGTAATACTTGCCCTTACAGCGTGCACTCCCAATAATTAATTCACTTCAGTCTGGATACACCTTATGCATAAATTGGTTTGCTCAAGCTAATTTCGACTGCACAATTTCCTGCTATATTTCTAAATCGTACGGTACGTGGGAGGAGAGAGCATTGTGTCAGGTTTCATCTGTAAGAACACGGTACTATACTCCACCTCCGTACAAATTAAATGTTTTTTGTTCTCATCGTTTTGGTTACATTTAATTTTTCTTTAACATAATTATCATACATTCTTTGCATTCATGGAAATAGTCTCCGTATTGAGAAATAAATGTATGGATGAAACAATTATGTATTTAACGATTTTAATTACATTGTTTGTATCGGAGAGGCGATATGTTTATTGTTTTTGAATGTAAATATATACCTAAATTGGAATACACTACTAGGAAATTTAATTTGAACACATTTTTATATTACAAAGTTGTTTGATCTGGAATTTAAATTAATAATTGCTCGTCTATAAATCATGAAACGAGCTTAAATAAAAAAGTAGTCTAATTGCTGCTATACAAAACAGCGATGCCCAGAGCTAATTTAAAAACCTTATTGTACATTGGAAAAGTCCCGGAATTCACTGTTTTATCTAAAGCTGTAGAAACCAACTAAGGCTGCAGTTTTTAAGGACGCTTAGGATTTGTTTCTGTCTTCTCTTACACTTTATATTTGCAAGTTATCGGAGTTCACAATGCTTTACATTATTACAAAAAACGATGAACACAAAGTACACCAACACTTAAACAAATATAGCAAAAAAAAGATTACAACACGGATGTTAAAACAATTTCCAACTGTGTTATTTCAGCTATGATATTCCCTGTATATGAGCTGTCCCCGCTATCATAATCCCCGTTGTCTTTTTCCCCGCTATTATTTCACCACGAACACACAGCCGGATAGAAAACTAATAAACTGTGGAATTAGAATCGATAATTTAATATACGTTCACAATTGATTCTAATACAATAATGGGAAAGTGATAGCCGTACAAACTCGCGGATGTGGTGCGGTGGAGGGCGATTTGAATGCGGTGAAAGGGGTTTCTCTACTCGGACATAATTCAGCGCGAATTTCCATTGGCACAAAGGAAAACTGATTTGAGCGAGAAACAGGTAGTGGAAGTTAGTTTTCACAGGGCTTTATATGTATAGGTAGGTAGGTATATATATGTACGTGTCTTTCTACCGCTATGTCGATCTATAGAGCTTTGTATGTGGGATGTATTCGTTATTGTGAAGCCGTGTTTTCTTTTAATTTTTATGTAGGTAAAAAGATTGTAAGGTTATATTATGTTTTACTTTAAGTTGTTTATGTGCTAATTCTTTTAACCATGTCATTGACTTTCGTTCTCAGTCGAATAATTTCATTGCGGACCCCATCTTTCCGAAATGCTGTAAATGCAGGCACCTTCCGTCTCTTCTAGTCTAAATTCAAATATCACAATTACATAATATTAAAGTATTTACGGAATTTTTAAGAATTATAAGAGTGAGGAAGGAGCGGAATTTTTAAACATTATTTTTGGAGTAAATACACATGCGCTTAAGAAAAACTTAATTTCAGCGATAGAACTGTTCGTGTCACTATACTCGCTTAGGGACTCAATGGACACTGTAATTATATAAGGAATTATTAATGCGATAATAAGTTTTCGGGGTAGCCCGCACCTGCTGGTCGCGACCTTGACGCGGTCCGGTCGGCGGGAACGTTTGAAGGACTTCAGAACAGTTTCGAGCGGATCGAACTTTCTCGAAAATATACGTACTCGTATATGAATCAGCTCAGTTTCTGAATTCGTTAATTTACATTTATGTTACATAAAATCTCAACTAGCACGTAATCACATCCAGTAGCTGAACGTTGTAGTTCACGATAGACGAGTAATGAACGTCATTAGTTGTTGAGTCGTTACTTTAGAAAGTGGGATAGGTATACGGAATTAGTGGATAACCGTCGGCGTCCGGCCACAAATTAGCCGCGGTTTAATAGCGCTAGTGTGATATCGATACGCAAAATCCGATGTATTTTATGCACGGTGTCTAAATTCACAGAATGGCATTAGCACGTGTGTAATAATAAAGATATTTCGCAGTCGGTCTGTACTAATAATAATCGAAGTTCACTAGCGCAAAAGAGTTGCAATTCCCAGTAACTGAGGCCAAGATCCGTTGATGGTCACTTTTGGATTATCTCTTTCAATTGACGCGTATTATTTAAAGACAGTGACAAGATTGAAAACATTTTTTTAATAATTTCCATTATCTATGACAATATCTATCACATTTACGTTGAAGGGACGCCAGAGAAAGCGGTCAGCTATGCAGAATGTCACGATATCGCGCCGGACGCGCCCAGCGCCCGTGCGTCCGTCCACAATTCAGTCGCGTTTTAACTGAACTCGAACCAGTTATCTACGCGCGCGCCAACGGATCCGGCGGCACGCTACAAATGTCACGAGAAACACAATTCCGAATAGTCCTTACAGCCTTCATTCGTGTCCATCTTGTAACGTATGCGTGCAGCACATCGATTGGCTCGTTGGTGCAGTGGTTAGGAAACCTGACTGTAGCGCTGGGGGTCGTGGGTCCGATTCCCACCCAGAATAACTATTTGTGATGAGCACAAGTATTTGTTATGTGTCTGGGTGTAAAAATAAAAAAGTATATACATACATTTATATGTACATTTATGTAGTTTATCAGCCGTCTAGTTGCCATACCACAAGCTCTCTTGACGCTTACTTTGAGATCAGATGGCTGTGTGTGGGGATGTTCCGAGATATTGTTATTACTTTATTTCATCGAATCCAATACTGTGTAGATTGTCTCGATAGATAGATCGATAGGTCCTGGGTCCAAATCCCGGGTCGGCAACTATTGGATTTTCTTACTTAGAATTTCTGTAGTATCTCAGAGTCTTTGTACTCGATGATTGGTAATAGACTCATCACTTATTCCATGATGGGACCTAAACGTAATTAGTAAAACGTGTGAAAGTACTTCACTCCTCTGTTTACCTCTTCGGGTATTACTGGAGTGATGTTACGCATGTATTTTTACGTACCAGTTATATACAATTTTCTTTTCGTTTGATGTTCGGATTACTTAATATAGGTGGTATTCAACTAAGTACGGGGGCTCTTCGCCCATTGCTTTTATATTACGAATGTTTTAATTGAATAAGGTATTGTGTTATTTTTTATTCACTGGATGTCACTAACGAATGTCAGTTTTTACTATCACGTGCTATGATTCACAATTTTCTATTAATATTAAATAAAAAAAAAATACAGGCACTACGCTTTAATAACTTTACAAATAAGTTATGTTCTATAATATGTGAGTTATAATGCTGTTCAAGTAGATTTGATCGTTTCGTCAAGACAGTTTCTACGACGTCAGTGGTCAATTGACCATTGTCAATGTGAAGCTTACGAAAGCTTGTTCACATAAATGTCGAGTAGTTCCGTACTAGTGTGACCAAATTGATCTACTTAGAATTCGGGATAAATTTATAATCCTAAAAGGTTAAGAAGTCGAGAATGATGAAGTCTTCAAACAATAATTGTTACTTTAATCCTTATTGAAGGACTTTGTTGAAAATTTTCTACAGACTGTCATTTCATTGACTTGTATGTTCACTAATACACGCTAGAGCAGTAAAATGAAGCACTGCGATTGTTTCGATAATATACGGTTCTATGAATATTTGCTCAATAACGGAATATTAACGGGTTTCAGCCGCTCTACTACGACTTTCGGGTAACCTGACGGTAAGTGATCACTGCCGCCTATAAAAAAAACTTTGGATATAAGTTGCTCAACGTTCGACTTATCGACAAAATCCCCTAAATAGTAATTGTAGGTCCCACGACGGGTGGTCACGCAAAATTCGCCACAATTATGGCGCATCGCTAGTACGAGTATTAAAATAACACAATCCATTTCCCCGCTTACGGGCTACTACGGAGTCGTGAAAATGGACACGAATTGAAACAGGAAAGTTTTCGACGCGAACGCACAAACCACCTGTTGTCTCGCTCCTTCATTAGTCACCGCGCCGCTATTGATATAGACAGAGAATGATAGTGCAATTTATTCATACAGTTGTGGCCAAGTTGAAAAATAGCGAACGAGATACATGCCCACGAGTCAGCGTAGTACCATAGATTGCGAGGGGGAACCCGTTTCGCTACGTGATCAACTTGATTAATTACTGCGCAAAACGCGATAGAAAAGGAGATCGATACTAATGTACGTCCGCGTACGTAATGTACTAACGTTGACAGTCAACTGTAGAAAGTGCAGTGTTAAATGCATGGTGCCGAAATTAGCGCGAATACGCATAGCGGTTGGCGGCGTCAGCTTTGCCAGCGCGGTAAGCTTGTGTGTGTGTGTACATATATGTACATGTTTTTGTACACACTTGCATGTTATCGTAGCAGTCAATTTTCTCGTAGAGATACGGCAAATGATAAAGTATAAGCTTTCGTTTTTCCTAAGCTCCTTTGGTTTACATGTGGTCTACATGTAGGTTCACCGAACACCCAGTCAGACAGTCAAACAGACAGGGTTGTGATATGGTTATGATACGAGTACATCACTTAAGACATGTTACAGACATTATAAACGATAGATTACTATTAACGGCGGCTCACGCATGTCTAGGAGAGTGAGGTGACGTAAGTAGGTACTGATAACCGACCTAACATTCGCCACTAGTTGCCACTAGCTGATGTGATGTACATTGTAAAATTTACTTGTGGGTGGATCAACTTGACTATCATACCGGCAGGTGCAGGAGACGTGAGCCACTGCGTGTTTCGTTACAGTCAATAAACAGGTGAAGTTATCAGCTAGCGGGTATGTTACATAGTAGAATTGGAAAATATACTATATACTAGAACAATACTATACTTACACAAGATGACATGTGACAGGGAGACACAGTTGTCACCGGTATATCAATGCGTTAAAATGAAACTATTGCAGCTTAGTACCTCACGCAGATGGGCCTGATATATGGTTTGAAGCTTATACTATCTAACGCAAAGTTATCCGTCAAACGGTTTTTTCTCCCTATCACGAGTACCCGAAACGTGACGTGAAGCGTACATTATTAGTATAAACGTTAATATATCTGTTTCAATCTAGTTATGTTTCGTAATGGTTGTATTTCACCTAGCTATGTATATGTTAACACTACAGTTAATGATCATATTATGGCCTTTACCTTGTTGTTTTTAAATAAGGTAAAAGTTACGTCCAGCGTTACTGTTATTTTCATGTACGTACAATTAGGTAAAAGAATAGATAATAAAATTTGATGGATGTGCGTTCCGGGACCGCGACAATAAAATGTACACGCGCGTAGCGGGATTCCGCGAAGTGGGTAATAAAGTGGTCACCGCTGACGACGTGCGTGGCGTGTGCTTCATATGACCTTCGCTTAAAAAGTTTTTTTTTAAGCATAGGAGCAGACAGCAGTCATAAGTGGCCCCTGCCGCTCATCTATAATGTACTGTGTATAGGACGTAGGAATAGGACTGTAGGAATAGGAGTAGTGTCAGTTAGTCCAGTAACATATACATACTGCTAAGTAGATTGCTAGCTAATGTTAAATTCCTTACATGACTGTACAAATAAGTATGACATTTTTTGCTTCTTGAGGATTATGTATAATTTCCCAAATATATATCTTCATTAATATTTATCAGTTAGAAATAGGTGTTTCTGCATAATCTTTTCGTCATGGATTAAGTATTTTAATTTCAAATAGGTTTCATAATATCCATACAGTTTATTTTTTCTTAGATATTACCACTGAAATATTTGAGTAAAAGTTGAATCAACCAAAAATTCGGAAGAATCTTTGTGAAAGGGATATGAAAGGATTAAATACACAATTATCGATTACATACATACACTTATCCGACCTGATAAAAGCCATTCCCGATTCGGTAAGCACCTAGCCGATCCGCTGGATTAAAGTTTAAGTGCCTTATCACTCGGCAAGTTGGAGCCGGCGCGGGCGGCCGTGAATCATTAAAACTGCACGTCATTGCAAATTGAGGAGGCCTTTGAAAGCGAAATTAACATCGCCGTCGCTGATGAATATAAATTATAACGGACTAATTTTTATACATTGTTGAGCTGCGATCCACCTCGTACGAATGCGGCGCGGAATGTTGATTGAATTGAATTTTGCGCTGACTATAAAGGAAATGGAAATTGAATATGAAATTTAACTCATATACCAGTGTGATGTTGATAGCGGGGATTGTAGGAAATATGAAGCGATTGATTGATTGAATGATTGGATATTGATTGCAGTAATAACAATAATGATATTTTAAAATAACTTCATGTATGTTTTTTCGGAATTGCCTGAATGGAAACGGACCTTTATGAATTCATTCTCCACATCATGAAGAAGGACCTTGTGAGGTAAACCAGTACAAACACACAGTGTATGAATACTGACGAAACATTTAACGGTAATAGTTTCTTCAGTGATATCCAATTAGACTTGCCACGTGCACATATGTATACGGTAATTTCAAATTAGATTCACCATGTTCTATGATATACGGACATCTGATAAACTACATACATACATTGCTTAATATATACTTATATGAGTATTTTATACCCAGCCACAGAATAAGACATTCGTGCTCGTCACTGTAATGTTCGTCTTGACGTGTCAGCTCATTACGCTAGTTCGCTTATGTCAGTTAGGTCTGATTAAAGACAATTGGAGATCGCTTCGCAAAACAATAAGGGAAACGTTTGCACAAATACTGGTCATTCCAATTATAAATAAAAATAATTTCCACGCACGTTTTCTATTAAGGCATCCCTAATTTACAAGCTGGAATTCGGCACTATTTACAACACGTGAATTACGCAACAACTTCTTTAAAAACGAATTCCTCCTTTAAAAACGAATCAGCAATACTTCGTTAATTTTAAGGATTTTTGTTAAGTATCAGTTGTTTTAAGTATTAGTATTGATTTGTAACATAACTTGAAACTAATAAATTGTTAATAATGTTTTTACATTGACAAAAGTGATCGACACCACTGCAGTATTTGTACAAACGTCGAGGCACTTCACGGTGTCGTTTTGCATCGCGTACGTATACAATAAGCTCCATCAACGTTTAGTGGAAATAAACTGAAACGTCGTTTGTGCGGAGAGTGTTATAAAATATAGGGAACTCGTGCCCATTTCTCTTCAGGTCCGTTTCGATCAAGACGCGGTGACGCGTGTGGGCGGACGTCTTACGAGCGGTCGACGCGACCACACTGCGATTTGTCAGCGCCGCGTGAAGACAAACACTCACTGTCCGCGTTCCCTTGGACTATATATTATTGAATTTACCTAACTGTTCTAACGCAATCGCAGAAAATTGAACCCCAAACGTCGTTCGAGTCGAATTCTCTTTGAACTTCCTACCTGACAGCAATAAAGTCCGTATGTTTTTAAGTGAAAAACACAGTTACGAAGGTCGTTTGCGTTCAATATCTTTGTGATTTAATGAAAATCCTCAATATTAATATCTTGTACGTATCTGGATTTCTTGCCGTCCAAAAGTTTATTTGTATAACACTTTAAGGAATCCAAATACTTAAAATAATATTTTAGTATCTCCGAAAGATACATAAGTACATACATACATATTTTTTGAATAAAATTATTTCTTGACAGTTTAAAATGGACTAATTTGTGACTGTAACAAGTTCAAAGCGTCTTAAACTTTTCAGAACAGCTCACAATCCGTCACGGTTGTCAGGAAAGGTTTTTCAAGGACCGTTATGAAACCGAGCAATGCCGGTGCATGGCGCATTTATCATATGCGGTGTATGAAAAATGGGATAGCAATGTTTTGCTACTTAGATGTAGGAAAGCTGGTAAATAATGGATTCATTCTACGTTTGTGTATGTCATTTTATTTTACATATTACTTAAATGTCTTTTTTTGTATAATTTCATTAGAATGATTCAGGCACATGTAATTATGATTAGCGATACAATAGTGTGGACCGTTTTATGGACTTACGTACATATAGCTAGTATATTGTACAGTATCGTTTTTGTTGTTATTTGCGAAAATAACATTGATATTTATTCTAGTTCAATGTAAGGTTAGTTAATTCTGAATAGCTGTATTGAATTGAATTGAAAATTTACGAACAAAATTTTATTATAACTGAACAGAGTTTGCTGAACTTGCCCAATACTTGGCTGGCGTTGATCGGTAAGCGTGTTTAAATTAATAAATCAAATAATTACTTTCGTAAGTGGGTACTCACAACTTCTGGGGGCAACATCTGCTCAACTTCTGAGGGACGTGTTACACCGACGGGTAATTAAAAGTAACGAACGACGGGTGTGGTTACCCGAGATGAATTATACTGAACTTTTTTTTTTACCTAAGTGGTAAATAGGTCTTACATAAAGGTACGTAATATTTATCGTTTTATTTATGGACACGAATCTTCCGAGGGTTAAGGCTATCACACTGGTTATGAACGTGTTGAAAGTCTTCCAACTCCTCAATGAACATTGTGACGAATTTATTAATCGTACAAATTTCTTTAAGACGATGTCCTCATCGTTACAGCGAATTATAATAAAGTGTAAAGCGCGGTAAAACGATATAGTCTATACGAAAGAAGTCAACGTAGACATCTTCATTGGTATTCGATTTTAACCCATCACTTACAAAAACCATTATACAACGTCAACGTTAATTTTTTTCACTTCGGTACTAATGATAATGCGGTATTATATATCCAAAGGGAATATTGCTTTTCCATCACTTGTATGGATACTGATACGGATTACGTTTCCAATTAATGAAAATCCGATAGTCTATTCTGTAGATTACCGACCGCCTTTAGGTTATTGTCGTATTGATTCGGGGAAGGTCTACAATACGTTACATATGTATATACACGTATAAAGATACAAATGCCTTACATTTTCTCGCAAATACTGTAATGTAATGGTTAAGACCGTATTATTAAGATTACTTACACCTACATGTCATTGTTATTATAGTAACTGAGGATTTTTATTCTATGGTAAATTTTTTAACGCCCAACTACTGGACAATGGTCTAACTGGCAATTATAGGAAGCTTACTCCATCATGTTTCTCCAGTGCGGATCGGTGGTAATTACACAATAACTATAATTCATTCATCAGACTTGCCATCTCGGTTTTGAATTTGGCACAAGTTTGAGAGATGTCAATTGAACTTCACGGCTGTTTAATACTTTCATTAAATAAAATAAATGATTTCTTTACTCAATTCAATGTTACAACAAAGTTTGTAGTTAAAAATTGCGTGTTTGGTGTAGAATTTTAAGAAAATAATTCTAATGTTACTTCTATCTATTGTCTTTGAGCGGGAAATCTGACAGCTGTCACATATCATAAATAAATGATTTCAGCTGACTATTCAGCCTTGTTCAGTCTACAAATTTTAATAATTGTTTACTTAGTCTGTATCGGCTTAAGTTTACTAAATATGTTTGAAATAAATATTTTGTTATCAATAAAAAATACTAATAATAAACAGATACTTGTACTGTTTGCTTTGCGAGGGAAGCCTGACAGCTGTCGTGCGTAGTCTCTTGATATGATATGGATAAGTTCGTATCTGTTCAGTTGTCGACTGTCAACCCGGAAATCAACGGATGAAAATTATTGCTTGTCGAAATTTTTAATGTTCTATTTCCATCATTCAATTTTAAACCTTATCAAGTTACAAAGTGAGTATTAACGGTAAGAATATGCAATGAGTTCAAAATCCTTTTGAGATTAATAATTGTATGTCATCATGAACTTTGTCTAACTATTTCGTTCACTGCCTAATATAAGCCTTCACTTTTAAGTGCTATCGCCCCTGCCTGCTATCGTGCCAGTTCGTCAAGCTATGGAGACATTCTACATTACATTGGCCAAGCCGCGATGTAATAAGTTGTTACAAGTCTTCGTAATATGGAATAATGAATACAATATGTTAAAACGGTAAAGAAAATATATTATGAGAGAACGTGAACGACATCGATCCCACACAGATGAAGAAAAATTAGTTCGTTGGTTACAATAACAGAAAAATATTACATTATACATACGTAAACACACAATCTACGTCTCTGCCGTAACAACTGTAATATCATTACATTACCATGTCAAATGTTTCTTCAAAATAACACTTTGAACTTTTGAAACATGCGTCGGCCGTAATTACCGCCGCTTCATACGTGACACGAATACGGGGAAAAAAACTACTCTTCATACATTCGTGTTTGTGCTCGTTTGTATGAACCGAGCGTTCGCATTGTAGTGTCCGCTAAAAGGAACAGGAGTTGACGGGCGCGGCGCTGTTCTCTTGCTATGAAGCATTAGACAGCCGATACTGCTTGTAAAAATGAGATACAAAACGGTCCGTTAAAATGTATGTTTAAAGTTTTGGTTTTCGTTCCAACCCTATTATATGGCTTATTTGATACACTATTATATGTTTGTTTATTCGTTCGTTTGTTTGTATGCTTGTGATTTTGATTTCGATTCGCGATGCAATTATATGTTAACTATGTATATCGTTTATTTGAGAACCGTTCATGGTACATTCGATTTTCGCTTTAATTCGTGTATCCATCCCCATGATCGTTGTGCATTTCTAAATTCCTTATCATACTCGTAATTGTTAAGACTATTCTTTAAATCACCTTAGTGAAACGCTATAGGGACTATAAACCCACGAAGCAGTTGATATATAGTGTTATTGTTAATGAAGTTGACGTTCCTAGCCTCAGACCTAATGATTGCTATTTTCACGTAATATGAACGTTACATCACGCCTGTTATCTTCGAAGACGTAGGCAAATGAATGTAGAACATTCGCACGTTTTACCGGTTACGTTTACGTCCCACTATGGAATAATGCACCGGGCACAAATCCATACTCCGAGCCACTATTAGAAAATCTAAATTAGAAAAATTCTATAGTTTCCTACCCAGGAATCGAACCCAGGACCTCTTGATCGGCAGTCGCGCTTGCGACCAACACTACCAACGAGGCATTCTTATATTTTATACCATTGATATTAGGGTATTGAATATAATTCATTACTTAAAAGAAGCTATGCGTGTATAGCAGTTGATAAATGGTTACCAACGTAAACTGTTCGTTTACTCAGCATGCATGGATGTATATTATGTACGTCGAATGTCACACGCTCGTCACAAAAACCGATAACGCGGAGTGCTAGACACGCTGCGTATTTGCAGTGTGTACGTGTTGTGATAAGGGTTCACTGATCTCGGCAGCACCGGTTCTTAAGACGCTTAGGCGTGGTACACATGTGGCGGTCGGGACTCGCGGTTGCTAGTTCACAGGGGTCTAATTAAAATGATTATTAAAATTTGCTCTGTGGCGTTTTGTCTGCCTCGTTGGTCATGGATGTGTGCCCGGTGTATGGCAATAGACCCGTTACCTATTCCATAGTGGAACTTAACCGTAACTGTTGAAACGCGGGGGTGTACTGCACTCATCTGCCTTCCTCTTTTGAATTTACAAGCGTGATGTTACATTCAACATATAAAAACATGTTGAACGATCATGTACACGATTTTTTTTCTTTCGCCACACACTGAAGTTTACTGCGGGTGTAGACAGCCTTAAACTTAGACATGTTAAAATGTTTTAACCGATTGACATCTCACTTGACGTATATTTCGTCTACATTTTGAACTGCCATGAAATTTAAGCTGGTATTAAGATACCATGTTGTTTGAATAAGTAATTGTGTGTTTTTACCGTTACGTCCATTAGTGGTTTTAATATGTGCATGTAGCCAGTTGCCGCCTGATTTTTTGTTAAAATTTTTTTTGGTATTTGTTGACAGTGATCTCAATTTACTCACCTGTTGATCAAGTAGTAAAATATTCATTCATTCATTCATTCAAATGTTGATCAAGTAGTAAAGTAATATCAAGTAGTAAATAGAAAGAATGACGAAGCAGATATACAATGCTAATGTTTAAGAACGCACGTGCCGAGCGAGGGCAAGACTCACCTATCTTGATCAAATAGGCCAGATACTGGCTAATGTGGTGTTATAAAGGTCCGAAGTCGGCGCAACCGGCGTGCGTGTATGACGAGAGTGATGAATATAGAAGAAGCGCGGCTCACTCGGCTATCTGATCTCAACACAGACAGAGCCTGTGTTGTGGCACCCAGGCAGCTGATACGGCATTATAAATATGTAATATACACAGAGACACCTTCTTATGATACCCAGAAACAAAACAGATACACTATTACATACACACTTATATTCACGGCAGGTGCTTAACGGGGTAGGCTGAGAGCACCGAGTGTCAAATATCCATACACATGTTATACACGTTATCTTATCGTTTACAATGAAATCTAAAAGTTATGAAAGTGTTTTAAAAGGTTTAAAACTGTATCTCAATTTTAATGTTATAAAAAAACAATTCTCCCACTTTTTAATTATGCTCAGTAAATTCTCGGTAAAGGACAGTATTTCTGTAACTTTGATATTTGAAAAGCGTTACAATATATATACGAGCATATTATACAACATCAGCATACCTATATACGTAAAAAAAATAAAACGTAATATTACGCTTGTAATCCCCGAAGAGGTAGGCAGAGGAGTGTAGAACACTCCCACATTTCACCAGTTACGTTTACGTCCCAATACCTATATACAATTTTGAAAAGCATTTTTTACATATTAGCTGCCGACAGCAAAAGCACTTGAAAGCAACTTGAACCCCCTACGACGGAGGACAAAAGAATGGCTAGGTCTTATATGTCAAAAAGCTGCGAATATCTTGAGAAGCGATCTCCTAAGAGGCCACTTGAACGTTATGAGAAATATCATATGACATGCGTACATCGATTTTAAGAATGTGAAATACATAGAACTGCGTATTGGCAGACTTGGATTAAAAACGGTTCGCTCGTGGTCACTGTAAATAAATTGTACGATTTTTATATAAATGTGTAACAGTTCTTCTGATTTACTTTTTAAAATTTTCGCAATAAGACTAAGGTGAAGTTGAAATGTTCCGTATTTTAACGTATTCATCATTTATCCGATCATTATATTTTATAAGCAAAGCAAAGTGTTGCTATAAATTTGAGGATTCACATTCTTATCAAAGGAAAAATTTGGTTAAAGTTTGTAATGGGTCAGTTTTACACCAAGGATATTTTACACCAATAATTAAAAGTGAGAGTGTTTGACATTCTTGTGCCTACCTCTTCGAGGATTACAGGCGTCATGTTACGTTTTTTTTATGTAGAGTAGTCCATTTGAAATTGAGGTCGACGTTTAAGATTCCTTGGCATATCGGCGGGTAGAAAGTCACCAAGATTTACAATTGGATGGTTGTGGGGAGGCGCAAGTAGACCCGTGGTGATGAGTACTCGCCCGCGTACAAATTATTTATAATTCGCTGTCATGTGAAACACTGCGAAACTTGTTTAGCCACTCCCTGAAATGGACTGCAGTAGAAATCTGTTATGCTAATGACTGTCTGATTGTTTGTTCCGGCTGGATACACCCATTTGTGCCCGCTTCTCCGCTTTAGAATTTATTTAGAAACTCTTTCCTTGTTTTACTACATTTGTTTATTCTAATAATGTGTAATTTCTTCCTATATGTATTTATAGGACTTTGTATGCTTGTAAAGTTTACATTGCATTTTGAATTGATTGAGAATGATAAGAAACGTGAAGTACTTAGGGTATAGATATGTAATATTAGGATATGTATCAGGAGGTAACTCTTTAACGACGAGATCTGATGGGGAAAAACACCGTTTCATCCAGATAAACCGTTATCTTTACGGATATAGCCAATATGTATAATAAACAAGAAGAACAGGAAAGTAAAGTCACGTTTACTTGAAAACAGAAAACTACATATAATGGGTTAAATTTTTTGATAAGGATTGATTTTTAATCAAAAATGTAATTAACCTCGATACCAAAAACCTTACGCCTTCTAGGATGTAAATTACCACTGTGAGATTAGTAAAAATGGTAGTTATATTTATTCATTGATATATCAATTAATATATTTGTTAATTCTTTCAGTTTGTTACTGGTTTCATTATTGTAACGATACGAGTAAAAATAATAATAGAAATTTGAAATAATAAAAGATTCATTTTTATATGCCGCACCGACCAATATATTTTTATACCCCCAATACACACACAATATCTGTGAAAAATTGAGCCATTTGGAAAATGACACTTCAAAGGACTTAAAGTACCCCGCATTAAAACGTTTCGATCGTACTCGCCCCCACTGCGCGACACAAAGACGTCCTCGTTCGAATTCGTCGGCGAAGAAATATTACACTTGCCTGCAACTAAACGCAAACATGGGTTTTAAAATGTTTTCGGTGTTTTTTTAATATTTGTATGCGTATATCAATAATAACAATAATGTACAAAAAAACCTGCAATTATAGTAAATTTTAAAGTTGATGACTGCTTTGGATCGATAGGACGAACTAAATTAGAACAAGGATTTACTGGTGGGGAATGCCAGTAGTTAACTTGATGTTCACTTTTTGTCTTACCTGTTATGATGTAATAAAATAAATAATAAAGAAATTGCATTGAATAGTAGATGGCGTTTCATCATTTTAATTTGGAATACCTAAACGTTTGGATTTTGACGGTTCGTAATCGATGAAAAGCAAAATACAATTACACGAGCCTTAAAAACATTACACAAATGATTTTCAACTCGCTTCCCATTAAGAATAGGATGATAACGTTTAAATGATTAATGTAAAGGTGGTCTGGCAACATTAGGTTGAGGCAAAAAGTTGGGGTCTTTTGATGTCAGCAGTGTATTGCGTTCAGCACCGGGCTATTACCGATATTTCTATAGAATTCCAAGAGTCACCGCGCTCAACAGCCACACACTACATATCCTCGCACATATGCTCGCACAGATGACAACCGCGATATTTACCCGAAAAAAATTACGACATCTTTGCTTCAATTTATGTACAATATATAAAAATTTCTAGAGCCTGTGTTTGTTTTATGTTGCGCTGATCATGTCACATCACTCCATATGGAAGGGCTCGAGAATACATTGCATTGAAGCGTGACGAGTGGATTCCCCTCCGACGACAGTATAAGAACAGATGTCTTTGTTCGAATTTGTTCGTTGAGAAAAATAGCACGCACCTGCAACTAAGCACACGTTAGGGTAGCGAAATCAAGTACGTTTCTGCCATTTCGTCTATTCTTTCTATGGATTTGGATCTTCCTGTTATTTATCGTGCTTGTTTTCACCACGTTTTATAAAAGAAATTATTGCTTTAACACACTGTACAATATGCCCAAAATTATAAACAGTTAAAATAGTATTCATATCAAATTGAAAATATGTAGTATTAAAGTGATTGAGGTCGATTTTCTGTCAATTATAATTTTTGACTATTTTCTTGGTATATGTTTGATATCAAAATATTTGCTGAGCTAGAGAAAACTTCCTTGACAACCCTCATAAATATTATTCCGTCAATAAAAATGTGTTCATATTAATGTGTAACATCTCATAAAGACAACATTTCGCGCAGTAATATTGAGTACTTCTCTACTATATTTTACGTCCATTATAATCAAATATTAACATTTGCAAAGAAAGTAAAACCACAATTGTTTTCTAAACTCTGATAACATTCAATAATATTTTTTTAAATTTAATTTAAGGATTTTGTCGTTGAGCGACCACATCGTCCTGTAGAAACGGAATCATACAAATACTACACAAGACAGAATCATATAGACATTAATTCGTACTTAGTAATGCTAAATCGGCCAATTTGAACAGCAAACTAGCCTTCTTTGACGTCGGGGAAGCCAGAATACTGTTCAAATAGTTAACGTGTGAACTTCTCGTACCAAAGTGCAAATTACGAAACGTTTCATTCCAACCACAATTCAATAATATGTGCGTTACATCCTCAATTCAATATTTTTGTATGTCATATATTTTTAACATGTCTCA
>DWDU01000048.1:0-28024 GCA_018245575.1 Jemadia suekentonmiller | reverse complement strand
ATTGCGATTAAAGGTGGCATATTATTATCCTACTTCTGACTTCAACTATACACTACAACACAAACAGTCATTATAATTTTAATTTGAAATATTAGATAATAAAATTATTCCCCGCTTTCGTCTTTTTAAACAATCTCAACGGCCCCCGATATTCTGTAGGGATTATATTGTTCCACGAATACCTCAAACGCCCACGAAGGAGGGCGGAATCACCTACTTTATGAAAGACTAAACTAGTATTTTACTGAGAACAACTATCAACTATATGAACAAACGAACCGACAGTTACATTTACTACATACAGCAACTGCGCACGCGCTATCGTTAGCACCGATTTTCGGGCGCCATTATCGTTTTTGAATTCCGAACGCGCGTCGCGGAACAATCAACAATCATTTGCGATTCGGCGCCGGCGGCGGCGGACGTGTGAAGTGTGAATTTTTCAACATACTTCGACAATATTCGAATACAAATAACTCGGCCAACTATCTTTCTACGAGCCCCGGCCCGTTCCCAGAAGTTTTTAACGGCACATGCGCGTGAAATTGCTAAACATTCGCTCGCATGCACCAGCATTTTGATCACTGCATATAATATATACATATGAACATCATGGTAACAATCAAGACATGTTAATAAATCGCGCGTCAAAATATTTTTGTTCGTTTTCACATCTCTATTGTGTCGCTATCAAGCGCTATCTATGCTAAACATCAAAATAAGTTTGACGATGTTTATCATACGAAAACAACTATAAACCTTTATTCAAAACATGTCAGTCAAGTTGAAGAATGCAACAAGGTAGTCATGTCTACACGAAGCTCTATTTCAAAACGGACATAAAGTGTTCCACTTGATTCAGGACGATAATAAAAACGGACAGACATCACATTTCAGTCATATTAGCGCAGATTTACAGATATACCAGCTCTATACTCGGGAGTGAGTCAGAAATGAACTAAAAGTAAATGACCCTAAATGCCTAGCACCATCTACGAGATATAAATAATATTGTTGACTTTTATGTCGACCCGTCTTTATAACAATTGCGAAATCAATGCAAACAAATTAAAGCCTTATTACATATTCCAATAAAACTTATATTAAATCGACAATCACCATCGATATCTAACCTTTCTGCCGCGTGAAAGTCTATAATATAATATGTAGAGTGGCGTGACTGAATTTTCTTTTAAAACCATTACGTTATATTAACCCTTGTTTCATCAAAGGAAAAAAAGACTCTGACCCAACGGTGTAAAGTACAGTTTCCGGGCGGCGTTAATTAGAAATCATTAATACAGTCGCTACAAAACTTAAACCTGCGTACGGCCGCATGCGTGCGAGTGGATTTGTGTTATGTAACATTGCAGCCACGGTTTAAATTTCAATACGCGAGCGTACTGTATCGTGTTTCAATTATTGATGAAATCTGTCAGTTCATAATGGATCGTGTTACCAGCAGTTAGAGTATAAATTAGAGGGACGGGCGATGGAATGCCGGCAGATGACGGTACAATGCAGGCATAGAATAAAGGACACAGTACCGACATTGTGCGTGTAGGCATTTCCATAAGTGCTTAAGTCATAAAAATAAGGTTTCTTATTGTAAAGCCTGGCTCCATCTCGTTATGAATTATGGAGAGGCATTATAATGAACTATATTATTATGCACATAAAGTTTACAGAAATATGCAGTTGCGATGTGTCGCTTCTGGTCCCCTGTGGAACGGCGGGCGCTCAACATGTGTAATTAATCTGTAATATCGATCTATAGTAATAAATCCGGCGTCTGTCAGTTTGTCCTTCGATTACTATGTAACCCGCGGACCGGTCCAACTCTCGTCATATTAACCGCTCTATCGACGGAAATGATTACGAACGCAATTTCAACATCGCTAAGGCACGCAACAAGTTTTTAATTTTTGTATATATATCTACAATTTTTCTACAGAGCATTGTATTTAAAACGTGACAATTGGCCACGTTTTTCTCATTTTACTTTAAAATAATCATAGTTACAATTCACTTCACTAAAGTACTGTATTTGTTTGGGTAATATATTTCTATCTCCGGTATCTTATCTGTTAAGAATGGTAGAATAAAGAAAAACATTCAACAGATAAATACAAAATATGAAAGAATAAGAAATGTCTCTATTGAAATTAATCAAAACGGAACATTTCTAATCAAAAGGTAAAGAATAATTTTGCCGTCGCTATAAATATTGCCAAGGAGAGCGGCGACTAAAGAAAAGGACGACATACGAAACATCTACATTCCACGAAGAGTTAGGAAAACCATAAACAAACAATAAATCGTAGTTAATGTTCTATAAATCTCTGAAAGTGATGCGATGCTGCACTTGGAGCACTTGGGCCCAAGGACGGTCTGGCCAAATTATACTGAGCACGGAATTATTTATGAGCCAAAGCTAATGACATATAGACTATTATTAAATGCTGCCGGGAGTTCATTATGTAATTTCATGTTTGAATTTTACAGGTTACGGCGGCACACAACGGACTCAAATTGTCCTTGACGGCATTAAACAGTTACTATCTGCGATAGTGACGTTCGTAGTCATACATAATACAATAGATTAATTCAAAAAATATGTAACCATTTAGATATATCCTTAAGCATGTGCTTTACTTAAGACATAAACGTAACTGGTGAAACATGAGTGTACTACACTCCTCTGCCTACCTCTTCGAGGATTACAGGCGCACTGTTACGTTATGTACTTTAAAATAATGTTAAACACCTATCTGATATTGACAGCGAATAAATAATTCTAACATATGAAAAACAATGATTGTGTTTACCGAACCGTATTTAAACTATTTTATAAAAATACAGTAAATCCAATTTTGAGCATGGTGTTTTATGCACTTACTAAATTCTTGCGGCAATCTAAACAATTTCAATATAGCCCAATAGCACATTATCGGAAGCGCCATTAGTACCTTCTTATGCACCATGATGTACCTACGCCTAAATAAAATATTTAAATTGTATAACTTGTATGAGGATCCAGAACCAGTTTCATATCTTTGAGGTAGAAATTTTAAACACTTCTTATCTGTACGTCTCTAAAACCAGTAGAGCTTACACCATATTCTGTCAAAATAGTACCTATATTTAGCTTTATCGCCTTAAAGTTGATAATTCAATCAATAGAACGTTCTTTCCAAATTCATGAGAATATGAAAAAATAGATAAGGTTATTTTCAATTGATTGTGTCATGGCATAGGGGACAATGATAGTGATAATTGAACTTGTTCTAGTTTAATTCCTATGAATACATTCATTGATAATCAAAATATAAGTAGTATTCTAAAAAACATTTCTGTCCAGTGTCACTATAACGACAAACGGGGACAACAAGAATAAAAAAATCACGTACATTCTATGCCTCTCAGCACCGATGCAAGCGGGGTTTTGAATTCGAAAAAAAACGTAATACGCACGTAGCGTTGCGCGAACGCGTGTGAATCGACAGAAATAGCCCGCCCGCATTATAAAATGTCGGCTGGCGCCGGCGTCGGCGCCGGGCGGCCGCGTAGCCCACGCGCACGCGACGCGCTCACACCAACATTTGGCCACTTCAGCAAATGTTGGTTTGCAGCGCCAGTTTTTTTTCTACAATTACACGTCTACGCTGTTCACTCTTTGATTTTATGGCTACCTGTATGATTCAGCTGTTTCCGTAGGCACGCGTACACTAAACAATCTTAGGACATAGCACGTCTTCATCATGCACCGTGTTGTCTCGATTGAATACTTTGAAATAGATTACGCATCTGATTACATTTCTCCATACAATAATTTTTTAATGTGTTAGTCATTACGTAACAGCAGTAAGAATAATTATAAATGAGCAAGCCTAACGATCATGTATCTTCGTCAAACTGGACTGGGACTTGTTAATTAGAAGAACATATCACGCCAAACAATTGAACACACGGTCACCAAATAACTAAATCTACACTGGCGCCAGTGCTTTCTGACAATAAAATATAGTTTAACTATAGACCAATCACATACCACATACCATTGTTATAATTTCATTGTCACAATGAGATAAATCACTGTTATGCACTGTTACTCATAGATGATCGACGACCTCTCCAATTCCGTTTGCGTCAATTAGAATAGCACGTGTCACATATGTCGACAAGCGCGGATGTTCCAAATTGAATGTTGTTCTCGCGGTTTTTGGCTAACGTCCGCGAAATATTGTCGTCAATTGAAATATTTTGACATGCGAACCTAAAAGGTTACGGTCCAAAAATTCCAATTAAATCAACCTTTCCAATACTTCTGAATGAAACACGATATTTCTGTTATGTAGGTACAAGAACCAAAAAAAACGCTACAACCAGTCCCAAACATACAGCGGTTTGATTAATGACGCTAATGATACAGGTTTTTTAACCGCGAAGACGGTTCTTTACCAAAAGGTACAAACATTTTTGATAACCGAAATGAAAGAACCTTTGCATATTAACCTCTCGAGCGAATTAATATAATATGTACAATGTATTTTTATAAACAAATACATACATCAATGAAATATGAACAGGTATTAGCGGGGAAATTAGCCGTTTTGTAGCAAAAAAGAATACACGGAAAACCGTATTATTACTGAAAGATTTTGGGTGAGAAGTTGATAATGACAATGAGTATATAGTTCCAAAAATCTTACATTGTTATGCGATAAGTAGTCACTGAGGCAAAGTAAATACAACTAAGTATATCGATATAAATAACAAAATATATCGGAGAATAGCAAAAAACAGGCGTAACAAATATCAAATGCACTGTATAACAAATTTAAAGACAGTGGTCATAATTGGTCATACCACTGTAAGTCGAAAATAGATGTGCCTTGACCCAGTTGTCGAAGCGGAACCCGAATCTGACTAACGTTAGGAAATTATAGGCCATTGAACGCAAAGGATGGAAAGGACTAGGATGGAACCGATATCGATATTATCACTGTTAACGGTAAGCTTTGATTAATTGTAAGAATAAAAGAAATAGTAAAATTCCTATATACAACGATTTCACTGTAATATCCAAGACCATTGATCAATTTTAAAGTAAGAAGAAACTAAACGCATTGAAAACATTCAAAACACAATTAAAAATTCAAGGCCATGATTCTATAACATCTGAATACCACAGGAGATACACATTTTTCAAATATTAAGTCTCTTTAACGTTAACCTGTACCAAATATATAATCCTTAACTACACTTCAGATGACGTAACTTGGCGGTAAATGGACATCGCGACTACTAAAATTTTGTCAACATCGTTTGGCGCCATCATCATGTAACACATAAATAGGAAGACTTGTACATAAAGCATAGTTTAGTAAGTAGGTAGTATAAGTGGGATATTCATTTAATTTTGAATTTTTAAAATCTCAAAGGAAATAGCGGTGGAAGCATTAGCGTCAGATCACTGCATTTTGATGTCACTTTAGATGAATAAAATCTTTTAAAGATGCGATATACTCGGAACCGGCACAGCGGCAAGATCTAAGTAAAGGAAATCAGAATGCAAAAGAGATGATTGAAGCGAAAGAGGACGGTTTGATGAATATTCACAAAGAGGCTTGGGCGTCACCTCATTTGCCTCTTAAAACAGTCGATATAAACATAACAAGCGCCGATGGCGATCGGACATCACGCTATACGATGTGGGCGGCAGCGTCCGTCAGCGGACACACCTCGATCACGCATACACTTGTGCCGATGAAATGTCACAGATCGTACTCATGTAGGCGATGTGACTTGTGACATCTTCATGCGGAGTCGTTGGTGTGACGTATACATATTGGCTCAGATTGATTAACTCTAGGGCGAAATTGTAGTAGACCATCTAGACACAGATCAGTACGTACACGTGTTACTGCGCTATCATTTAGGCACCTAGCTTTTGTCATTAAATTGACAATCCACTCACGTTACGCTCAAGAGGTTAAACAAGTTATACGACATTATTAATGGGTTATTTCGTAATACGTATCGTGGGATTTTTGCTTTGTACCCAGTTATTTTTGTTTTTTCTATATAATATATGTATATTCAAGCGGTGCAAAATGATTCAGAGATGTGGTAAAACCATATTATTCGCTTCTAGACATATGAATGCTGTCTGAATTTCAATGTGTTTATCGGGAACTTGAGGTTTGTCAAAGATTATTTAATGAATAGTACATATGTTAATGCTGTTGCAACCAAGAATTTCATTTAAGCTATAGTTCTGAATCACGATATTTGCTACATTACGTTTCGACTGTTACCTAGTTCAGATTTGAGCTATCAATGTTCTTGTTATATGGTACCATTTTGTTAATTAAATTGGTTTCGTCTGAGAACATGTCAAACTAATATTCGCTAAAGGGCTGAAGAATTTACACAGGCAACTGAATAAAACGATTATCCACAAGCTATGATCGAGATGGAAAAAGGACAATGAAAATATAATTCGAAACGATTGAAGCAAGCACTATCTATGGCATTCGGATTGGAAAGCAACAACACGAACCGTGGGTGCCGCGTCGATACCGAGAAGGGAATCGGAGAAGGTAATCGATATTGCATCCAGTCAGCATCACGCAGTTCTATTACTGGCAACTTAGCAGGGCTACCAACCAATGTATTGCTGGCAAAATAAAGAATTAGATACCCATACCTGCGTTCTCAAAGAAACTGAACCGCACGTTACGATTCATTAAAATAATATAATCCAACATTCGTTTAACGAAACTATAATAGATTAATGGGATATTTAGGATAATTATTTTTATTTTAATAACTTGTTATCATGGAATACTATCAAAAATTGTATAATAATATTTGTAATGTAATGGATTTCGTAATTTTTTATACAACTAACGCATTAGGTTAAGTACCTGTAAGGTTAGTCATGTATGTATGAATAAATGATAAATAAATAAATAAATTGCAATAATAATTCTAGAATTATTATTGCAGTTTCGTAGAACAATTCGTAGAACAAGACGCAATTCTATGGGCACGGCATGAAGACTATTTTTAGTGCGCTTTCTTAGCATGGCCTCTAACTGCGTATTTAATAAAAATTGTAGGCAGTTTGTTCGAGCAATTGTATATCGGATTCAGTTAAATTTTAAACGATTTTTTAATTAATAGTTGGAAACCAGTAGGTAGCACAAAACTACTTATTGCATCACATAAAGACAAAACTTATCGGTAATATGGATGTTAGTCATAAACTTGATTAGTATTGAAATTTTTCTAAACGTTTGATTTATAATTACAAACTTTCAGTAGGGCTAACCCTATATAGTTGAGTAGCAGCTCGTTAATGGTCAAGAATGTTGGTCACGATTGAAAAGGAATTTCATTGCCATGTTAACGTTCAAAAAAAAACCTAACATCACGCCTATAATCCTCGAAGAGGTAGGCAGAGGAATGTAGAACATTCCCACGTTTCACCAGTTAATACGTTTACGTCCCACTATGGAATAGGTGGTGGGCCTATTACCATGCATCGGGCACATGTCCAGACTCCGAGCCACTACTAGAAAATTTAAATTAGAAAATTTTAGTACTGCCGACTCGGGAATGGAACCCAGGACATCCCGATCGGCAGTCACACTTGCAAGCAACACGACCAACGAATTTACAAACAGCAGTTTACGTTCAATTATTAAAAATATTTATCGCATATGTAGGTATCTACTGAATTATGAACTACAGGTTAAACTATTCTATTCTCAATTACTGCTCAGTTTTTAGACATGGAACTGTTTACAAAATGAAAAGGGTGTAAGATCACAATTTACAGTGCATATTTTTTTAGAGGTTCTCATGAAGAATATTCGAGCGTACAAATTTTCTCCCTTTTTCCCTTAAACCTGTTCGTGGGTGTATTTAATTTTGAAATGGAATAATAGCTTAGTTAAACAAAAATTGTGTGCCAGGGCTTCGAACCTGAAACCTTATCAAAAATTGAACACTGATTTATAAACTATTAGGTTACTCGCTGCTTTTATGAAAAATTATAAATTGCCACATACATGACCATTGCCCACCATTGGGAGATTATGAGATGCAATTGTATTACTAGTGCATTAAGACATACATACAATTCGCTTGCATAGGGGCGTGTAGAATAAGTATTTAATGTATGCAAGTAAATACATAATGGATGCCTATCGAAACACGCCCGGAATACGGTTCTAGACGAACTGTCTATAAATACTCTGTCTTTTTCACACTTGATCCTACCCTCTCCTTCGTAGGTATTTTCCTCAACTAGGATCATCGTGACTGATAAGTAACAAGTCACTTTACGTCAGCACAAAAACTGTCTACCTTTCAGCAAATATCTCTCTGTACGACAATAACTTTGAATTTGATAACGCACGTCTTGATAAAAATACCTCTAGTTTCTTGACAGATATTTTTCTGTAACATTCAATTTATGTATGTAGTCGTTTTTTATTTATTAAATTATTTATTAATTTGTAAAACAAGAAAAAAATCGTCACACAAAAACATTTCGACACGAGAGACTGATCGTTCGTGCACTAGCAATTAGGAGCATAGACAACGTACTAAAATGAGGATTGGATGGAAACGTTACTTGTTACATTGATCTAACTCCTTAGGTATATATCCACGAGAAATATGGAATAGAATTGACATTGCATGCGCTATACCCGAGGGTGAAGTCAGAATAAATGTAGTCTAATTGCGTCTGCTTACCACACCTTTCAAACTGACACACTACTTACTGAATAAGGGTGGAACATTATACCAATATTATTCGTTTAAAATTGGTAAGGCTATAATTATTAAATATTTTGAAATCAATTAAGACGGGTAAAAGCAATATAAAACTTACTAAGGAACAATTAAACTCTCCCTTCTTGGTCACCAGATGGTCGAAGGGTTAGAAGCTCATATATTTTTTTATTACCGTGCATAAATAATGATTAAACATCCAGCAGTCGGGGAAGACAGGTAGCCAAACTTTGAAGCCACCTCAGATTTAAGCCCAATAGCAGCATTATTTTGCTTTTAATTAAAATATTAGTCACGGAAAATCTTTCGCGGTTGACACATTAGTGATTTGGCATCCCCAATTGTTGGGTGCAAAATTCTAAAACGATTTAGAAGAAAAATTTCCTTTTTTGAATGTAAATATGAACTATCCGGGCCAAACACGAGAGGTAATCTTATACAAATCTCGTCAGGTGTTTTTCACATAGGTGTTATTTATTTCTATAAACACGGAAGGCGAATTAATAAAGACGAAACTACCGCGAACGCCAGACAGATCTAAGATTTACGACTTCCAATACTTTTCCTGGGACTCGTCTATTACTTTTGCCCCAAAATTTCCACTAATTAGCTATAAATAAATACATATATTTATGCACTGATGTTATAGGTTAGACATTTTAATAAAACTAGCCAACTTCTGCCAACGACTGGTAGTTTTGGGGGTTTTATCGACACAATGACATCGGTGTTATTATTCATACCAGGCAATTGTTAGCGACACTCGAGTTAAGGTCTTAGTCGGAAATATTTTTATAACATATACTTGAGTTCACTGACGGTTGTATCAAAATTGGTTTATCAACTTTTTCAACTAGAAAAAAAGTAACGGCAACTTCAAACATATTTTTTATTTCGAATGATCCACTGTATAATCGATGTTCAAACGTCTTTTAAAACAAAACATGGAAACATCTCTAACAAGTTTCTTTTATTGATGAGATTAAAATTAAAAGAAATAAAAAAAAACAATTCTCACAATCAGTTTGACGTGCTCATCAGTTTTTAGCCACTAAAACCGCGTGAGACCACCTGATATTAGTAACCGTAAGTACATTATAATGATGAGAAAAAATAATATATAGAAAAAAAAGTATATTTTGACTGACGTTTCTTTGACGCCTTGTTCAATCAGCATTCAGCATGATAGTCAATTATCTTTATCGATACAAGTATACGCCCTACAGAGATATCTATAAAGAAACAAAATAATTTTCGTGGAAAATTGGTATCATTCCCTTCACAACGTGATCTTGCTATGAGGTAGGTACCTGAACATTGAGAAAACATTATGGATTTTTATAATAACAGACCAATATCAATCGAGCATGCTCTACTTCCCATGACCAAAGTAAATGGATTTCAGTGTCTCAGACGTGATTTTTTCTCTAAAAATAGGTTAACAACCAAAACAAATGTACGAAACAAACAATTAATTAAAAATAATACACTACCATACACATATACATAGCTAAAAAACTCTAAGGCGATATTTTATTTCAGTAATAAAATATTGAAAAATTTTCTCACAATATTTCTATGTTAGTGTTCAGCCTCATAATTTAAAGCTACAGTTTGTACAGCTTGAAAATGTTTTAATTGACTGTTAAGATCAATGAGCGGTCTATCCGTTTTGTAAAATAAATAAAACATGTCTACAAATTTTAAATGTGTTTAGTTTGGCTCGCAATGCCCTATAGTGCCCCATCAGCCGCTGTCACATAAACCGCCATCAATCCGGAATCGAATACGGTATGACGCACGGCTCAACCATGTACTTACCAGCTCCCGTCGTTCGGCAGAGTTCACTCACGTGAACGTAGGGTTGACACTCACCGCTATTTATAGCATTAAAAGCAACGTAAATTTACTTTTAAACCTATTTAGTTATGTTCTTACAATTATCATTATTAACATAACATCACGCCTGTGATTCCCCGAAAGGGTAGGCAAAGGAAAGTTATACTCTCAAGTTTCATCCATTATATGTTCCCTGGAAGAGATGGTGAGGTTTTTTCTGTTATCTGCAACACTATCAATAATTTAAAGTATGATTTACATTATTGTCACAATTTAGATAGGTATTTTTCGCATTTTAATTGTGACAATTTAGATTTATCTCGAAACTAGAAAAACTGTACTTTAACTACAAGTTTACTCCGCTGCTATCTATTGTTAAATGTCATTCACTCTCAATATCGTGGTGTGAAAGTGTAATCAAGGAACCAGTTGATAATTATCTCCAATGTACATATAACTCTATATTTACTTTCGAGTATTGATTATCTGCTGATAAGATAAGTTGGCAAATAAAACTGTTGCCAAGTAGGTACTGAATTAATCAGTGAAGTGTAAATTTTACAATTCCTTTTAACTTTTTGGTACATGCAAACTATTTATGCTTTTACAAAAAATATCTAGTTTTCATCAATGTTATATATTTCGCAAATGATGGTTGGAAATTCATTAAGCTTTTACGCGCTTTTCATACAAATTTAAAACCGAATCCGAAAACGGGGTGCTTGTACGAAGAGAGTGATGAACATTGAAGGAACACATCAGACATAAAAGGACAAGACATCAGACACTCGTCGCCATTGTACTCTATCTTGTAAGGGATCTGGTATCAGGTCAAAACATTAATAATAATTTTACCATACCTACTATAGTTAAAGCTGATTTTTTTTGTCCAATTTAGAGAATTAACTACCTACACTAACTTTTCATTATCACCTGGATTGTCTGGTACAAAATGTCAATTAAGTCGTAAATAATAATAAGGTATATTATAATTTTTTTTATTTAGTGACACCCCTATGTCCAGATGCGGCGTATGAAGTGAATAGTGCCTGTGCCGAATCGCGTCACTATGTAAGACTCACTAATTAATAAAACAACTAAACCAACTTAATATTTCTTAGAAATCTAAATGTTGCTCTACATCTAATTACTTGGCGTGCATAGTTTGAGAGAATGTAGGTAAAAATAACAATAACGTCTTTGGACAACTTTGACATGCGCTGCTGGAAGAGATCTCTTTTAGGTATAAGCAGTGCCATTGTACAACATCTCTTTTGTATGTTTTTCTATATTTTGTTTTTTGTGTACAAAAATTGTTAAATAAATAAAATAAATAAATGTATATGTTAGGACAAACACAGGAGAATGTATCATTGGGACCAGACAGCTGATGAATAATATACATATGTATATACTTCTAAATAACTTCTACCCATGCTTATAACACAAATATTTGTCTCGGGTAGACATTGAACGCTGAACTCAGCATAGATTTATTACTAATGACTAAACTGTCGGGTCATTCCGTACATTCCGTATTCATAATAGCTAAAATAACCTAAGTAACCTAAGATAGGTACACTTATAGATTTTTATCAACAATATGAATTACATATAAATCGGCCACAGATTCGTTACTCTTAAGGACGACTAATATATAAGAATCGATATCAGCAGTCAGATAGCAATCTTAGTACTACGCCAATTGAGACCAGGCAGTACCTACATACATATCTTCATGCAAGTCCCTCACGGTATAGGTAGAGAGCACCAAGTGCCAAATATCTGTATCTTTACAAACCTGTCGCGCTTCCTCTACTTTCATCATTTACATCGTTAACCAGGCAATACACACGAGTGGGTACCTATCATAAAACAAAACTAAAATAGTCACGGGCCAATTTTAATAAGTCGATGCATCAAGAATTTACAACGATATAATGAAGACGTAAGGGGGAAAAACGCAGCCATTTGCGCGCCGGCCGCCGCGGCGGAGGCAAAAAACCACTGATCACAAGACAACGGCCATTATTAAAATACTCAGATATTATTTGAACAAATTTTTGTTTACGATCGCTGTATAATAAGCTTTTCTAGTTCCTCTTACTTTTACAGACGTCTTCGTATTCTCAAATACTGCCCGTTAGTAAACACCCTATATACCCTACTTTTTATAGAGATGACGAACTATCTAGATTTTAGATTTACAGTAGATATTGTATTCATCCCGGTCATTAACACATAGGTACCTATATTAAAAAACATTAGATCTGATATGAAACCTCCAGGGCAGTATACATATAGCTACTAATTCCTATGTAGTGGTCGATTTAACAACTTTTTAAGTCTTCAAATTACGAATTAGATATTTATCGATATAAAATTTATGTGTGTAGCTCTACTGGTGCTAAGTAAATTTTTCATCATGACCTATATTGAAATAATTTTCAGTTAAGTATCTGTTCAAGTCTTTGGTTTATATTTAAAAAAAAATGCACACGCCGTATAGTCGATAGCTGGAGTTAGCTTATAGACCGGTATATAAATAATGTGGACAATTTACCAGTTTGGCAAGAGCCGACGTCGCGTACGACCGGTTCTGCCGCAGGTGCCGCCAGTCAATGGGCCGGCGACACACACGCCGAATAGTAACTAGTAAACAGACACTGAGATCATCGATATATCTGATTTCTCGGCGACGGTGAAAGAATGCCAGCGAGGGTTTCCGTTTCAACGGACGCCCGATCGATTCCACACTCATTACTGTCACGCTGGCGTTAACTGGGAACTGATGGAGCGACGTGCTAGCTACTTCAAAAGACTGCTATCAATTCTATCTTTTACAACTGTAAAGCGAATTTAACGTACCTTAACCGATTGTCAGTGAGGTAATGATTACATACAGTACGTATTAACAATGCCCATAATTATGTAGCGACCCTCGACATAAGTATCGCGGCGTAATGAGATAGCCATTCACAAATCCAACAAAGCGGCCCAAAAACCTGGCGAGACTACAATAAAGACAAAAAAAACCGATCACGAATATCGAATGAAGCTTACGCAGTGCGGCGTACCTGCGTCGGCGCACCGCCCGCGCCCCGCCGGCGCGACATGGCGCCGGCGCCAGTCAGCCGACGAGCAATTATGGCTAAATAAATATCGGCCACGCCGCCGCCACCGGCGCGACGCAGCTGATGGATTCTGCTGTATCTAGACGACATTATTACATTTATACCTGCCTCGTAAAGTGAAATGCCCAAATTATGCGATAATACATGCGAGGCGGGAGGTAATCGCCACGTTCGGCTTTAGCGGATGCGGGAGATCCGGGGTTGAACGGGTTTCGGTCGCGACGGCCTCCGCCACATCTTTCGGGTGACGAAAGCGGATGGTGATCTTGTAATCCGACGATCGTTCGGCGTCGCGTCGACGCCTGCGCTCGATAAGATAAGGATCCCCCTCCCCGGTGGTTTGCGGTCGGATAAAAACATTCACAAATAGAGGCCGACGACGGCGTGATTGGCACCGATTCGCAAACAGGCCTCGAGCACGTACTACGAGCACGGATTGATGTGCATGCCTCATGCCACATTCACTTTTAAGTTTACGACGATTAAACTCGTTCGAAACTACGTCCGAGTCGTCCGTCAATAGTAAATATGAGTTGCATGCACGGATAGCACACTAACTATATTTTAAGACGGGTTATGGACAAGAAAGAATTCAAAAATCTTCTCGACCAATTTAACGATGATGAGATGACAACACCAAGCAAGGAGTTTCGCAAAATGTTACTTAAATAATAGCGCACAGCAGGTGTACTAAAATAAGAAGCAGCCGATGACTAAGTTTACGATCAATTTTACGACGGAAGGATTGTAAAATTTAAGTCACTAACAAAAATTATAAACAGTCATGGAAAAATAACAACACTAAAAAGTTCCATCAAGTGACATAAAATTTGATAGGTACTTAATTGACGTCATCAGGTAGAGTAATTTAAGATATTACGATTTAAACTTGACAATGCATTCATTTTCTTAGTAACTTTCAAACTTAAAATTTAAGTTAATTATCGGCGAATTTCGGCCACTGGGCGGCCATTAGTAAACATTAGGTATACCTATAACATGATTCGAGATATACAGGTCAAGAGGATATACCTAGCCGGTAGCTACATTCGAGCGAAACCACCAAGGCGACCGTCAAGATGTAGACCGTCACTTTCCATCGAACAAGCTATAAATAAAAAGGTACTGGAAGCAATTAGGTGATATCGTTAAAAGCATGAATCAAGGCATGCCGGCGGCGAGCGGCGTCATCGCGCCGGCGGCGGGCACCGATGGGAACCAGCCGCGAAAGTTGACAAAAAAAAACGGACGCGACGTAATCGACGAGACGACGGCAAAAAATGGCGCAGGTGAGGTCCGCTCTACCAGATTATGGATATCTCCCGGCCATGACGCGATGCAAATACACCGTTCTCTCCTTTCCGACAAAATTTATGGCCGCGTCAAGCAACCATGGAAACTTGCTGACGCCAAAATTCGCATGATCGCGGCATTTCAGATCGTGGCCGTGAACTTTTATGTAGGTACTCTTAAACAATTAACTGTTGCATGAGGACGACCAGATACCTACTGTTTTTATGATGGTATATCAAACTGACAGATTGATATATTGAGAACACAATGACCTAGGGCACGTGTATAAAAACACTATAAAGGAAACTCATGCAAATATATTACTTGCTCTTGGTTCTACTATCAGGTATTTTCGGTGTACAAAAGAGAAAGTGATAACATTCATTGCAAGGACATCCGTAACTGACACTCGAGACTAGATTCGCCGACGCACGCCGGCCATTGGAACGTAACGAGTATCATTTTAATACACAATATAAATGTCAATGATGGACGCAAATTAAGGTAATGCGAGCCAAATTGTCCACGTAATTAGCACATGAAGACAATCACACGAAAGTGAACGTGGATTTATAAAATATGTCCTATATGTAAACGCTACTAAGAATCGAATAAGAATAGGCAAGGAATCTGAAAAATCCTACCTATAAGGCTGTACAGATTTAAAAAAACTATATTTCGTTAAATTTTTAAAACAAATTTATATGGGTTTTGCTGTAAATGCTAAACTATTAATGCACCGGTGTCTTATAAATGAAGAGAGCCTTAATAAGTAATATTTTATACACTTAAATAAGCCTTTATTGTCAAATCTCGACAAGTGTAATTATTTTTAGTGAATATTAATTTATACTTTAAAAAATATAGGTTAAGTTACAATTTAAAAATATCTATAATATATGTACAGCTTAGCTCAAAGAGCTTTTCTCAACCATTTTATAGATAGGAATAAAACTTGTATGCGAAAAATAAAACCTCTCAATCATCAATGTACAGGAGAATTGTAAATTTATTATGGAGGATTTTATTACACTCCATACCAATAAAACAAGTATTCTAGTTATCTTTGTGCAATGCGCACATATTTAAATAATGTGACAATAATTCTCATTAAAGTATCACGAGAGCCTGTAACGAAGTTCAGTGACCAAGGTGGCAGCGGTCTGCCCACATAAGGGAGTAGTTATTGAATATTTGAGCTTTCTTCTTAATTAATATGCTAACAACCATTGTCGACACCTACACAGCTAAGTGCGGGTAGGCGGTGGCGCCGCGCGGCAGACGTCATGGTAACGAGTTAGAGATTTCAGTTTCGATTGTAATGCAAAGGTTATGCGTTATCCGAATGAATGATGTTACAGCCACACAGAGCTACCGTACGGCTTTGCGCTGAAAGCGGTATGTGAGTTGAATTTTTATAATATATCTCAAGTTCGAAATTTAACTTAGCCGACCTTACTCTTATGATAGGTAAATTCGTATATTGCATACTTGTTTTTGCGTTTATTATGAAACATTCGTAATTAGCTTGGTGGTTAGACTGGTTAAACGTGGGAGTGTACTACTCTCCTCTGCCTACCTCGTCGAGGATTACAGGGGTGATGTTACGTTTAGTTAGATTTTTCATACCTTTTGAATATTTATCAAAATAATATATGTATGAGAACACATTTGGACTATACGAAACTAATAGTTTAAATTTAATTGTAATGTAATAAAATAGTTGATCTGGATTGGACTCGAACTCATACACTCGTGATCACCAACAGACCGGCCAACATATAACTAAGTTTTTACTGTGAGTTTAGAGCATCTACGTAACAAAATTTTCCAAATAAAAAAAACAATATTCTTATTATTCGTGTTGAAATGTAGGTAATTTATGATAAACATTTTAAAGAATGTGATTTACGCGGAATTTATAGTGTTTACTTAAGACTTAAACCTAAAGCGTGGACGACCTAGATCGCAGTGGATTATGGAATATCATGTTTACGGACAGAACTAACGAGTCATTTACATTTTAACGTCCCAGTTGGCGCCACAGGCCTCAACTCGAGTGCTAGTGTTCATTGTACCTAATACATGCAAATATTTAGCATTTTTGAATGTGTGCACCTTGTCTACAACTGGCGACGAAAGACTCGCTATATTCGCTTTATGTTACGCATTTAAAGGCAATCCGGACGATATGCGTGTACCATATATATTTAATGTAGGTTTCTCGGCATTTCATAGAATATTTCGTGTGTTTATAGTCAAGAACGATTGCTTATGAATACGATTTAATAATTAGACACTGGTTACTTGCAATATTTATACCGACCAGAAATTTATATGAGGGTAGAAGAAAATTAAATTTGAACTTAAATCTGGAGATTTCTGAAGTGTGAACCTTGACGTGCTATTTACGTAATAAAAAGGGCCTTCTTACCTACAAGAATTCCGTAGAATATTTTGTTGAGCTAGACTGGCTATAAACGGTTGAAATATTTGAAGGTAGTTTTGTTTTGTTGCTTGCAAAGGTGACAGACGTTTGATTTATAGTTTTTATAATTATGTTAAAATCGAATGTAGGTACTTATAACTCGTTAAATGTAGACGCTACTGACGTTACGTTAAACTAGACGTTAATGGTGATTATGTACAGTGCAAACGAGCAAACAGTTTATAGTATAGATGAGCAGATTAAATGTGTAGCATAGGTGTGTCGGTGGCGCTCGGCGTCGCGAATTAAAAAGTTAACGGACGGCGCGCGGCCCGCCGGCGCCGGCGCCGTGACCTTGTCTAGTTATCGCGCTCGCGACCCTGCGGCGACACCGCACTCCGACGCCGCCACACCAGCTACCAGACGTCGCTTCATCATACGCCGTTACCTACGCATTGGCATCATTAACACTCATTTAACTAATACTTATATACATATTGAAGCTTGCATGTTTGTGGACAAATATAATTTTATCGAACCTCGACTATCACATCTGAGTGAATATTGCAGTCGCAGTGTTCTCGCGAATTAACTGCGACCTTTTCGGTTTTCGTTCAAACAAACACTCGAGTCTATCTGAGACGACGGTTGATGTCAGAGTGTATAAATAGACCGCCGAACGTCAATGTTTACAATCCACTCGGGGGATGGAAGAGTAAGTTTGGTCTCAAGAAACTCACGATTCGGGAGCTCGGCGGGCGCGGGATGACGCCACGGCTGAACGACAGATACGGGAGCGCAGGCGTGCGATAACGTCTAATATATGATAACAAGTACAGCGAAATCGTGGCCGTTGCAGCTCGACGACGGAACACGGTTAGGTATAGTAAAACATGGAAGCTACAAGGAACCAGCCCACACTATCCGTTCACACACATCTTAGCATTCAACGAAACCTTAATTGCTGACGCCCATCGCGTGACGTAAACAAACAAATGAGATAATGAAATAGAAATATAAGTTCACGATGTGGGAGCACACGGGAGCCACATTCCGACTTTCTACGTTGCGCGCTCGAGCGGCCCGATATTCTTAACTCACTACACACGTAAACACACCGACCCGACCGCATCTAATCACCGTTGAGGTGCCGGATGGGTCTTTCACATTCTCCATTCTTCGCCACCCGGGGCTGAGGGAGCAGGCTGACGTAGCAGAGAGCACCTGTTGCGTACTCGAACATCTGGGCGGGCACACGTACCGGGCTCGCAGAGACGGCTGAAGTGATAGGGGTTGCAGCACAGCTGATCGGTACAGTGTGGCAGACGACGCAACTCGGCCGGGTCCCGCAGGTCAGGGAAACGGAAGGCACGGACGAGGGACAGGCGCAGCGTGGCGCCGGGCACGCAGGATGCTCCGGCGGGACCGGCATCCAGAGCGCGCGCCAGCCGCCGCAGCTGCTCGTCGGGCACGGGGGGCGCGCCGGCCGCCGCCAGCCGCCGCCGCAGCGCGCGTCTCCGGAACATCACATGCCGCCGACACAGTCACGAGTCGCGCCACGAGCCGCCGCGCCAGCGACGCGGCGCACACGACATGTCTCAGCGCGCGCGGACTCACCACTGCCGAGTGCGGCCGGCGGCCGAGCGCGGTGCATGACACGCGCGGTACGACACCTGCATGCACTAATTACCCACTCTGTGTCATTATTGTATGCCTCGTTATCACGCAACTTGGACACAGCCTGCGCCCATTCTTGGACATTATCCCATTAATTATCTTTCCACATATCATCAAAAAGCAAATGGGTAATTTCTATAAAAAAAATCATTGAACAGAAGACACTTCATCATTTTTATTTACAACCGAAATTAATAGAGTACCATCAACGATATATTGCAATATTTTAGTATAAAGTCATAACACTTTAATTCAAAACTTCTAGCTAATTTCCTGACTATATTTTAGTATTTTAATTATCGTTATGCCTTTTAAAAATACTCGTATATTGTAATAATAAGTTTATATATACATATATTAGGTATCTATGCTAAAAATAATATTATAATCTCGATAGCTATATAAAAACAAAACAAAGTTTTTCTGTCAAGCGTTCAAAATGGGATGGAATTTTTTGAAACGTAATTACAATGTTGAATATTTTAAATTCCCAATAGATACTTAAAGAACTTAAAAATTCCCAATAAAAATCCAAAATGCATGATACTGGCAACTCTCCCACGGGGGAGAAGTGACCGCGCGGGGGCGGGGCGCGGCTGGCGCCACCGGCGGCGTCAGGTGTGCGGTCGTGTGTGCGTGCGGCGCCACCAAAACAATCACTCGCCGCATGAATTGTGCCCAACAGACTTGTGACTCTGAAAGACCGCTGCTTTAGGTGACAACTCGCACGTACATCAGATAACAATTTAGAAATAATAGTCCTATCGACTTGTATACAACCGAATCAATACATTATAAGTAGACACCATTAGCTCCGAAGAGCAATGGTTTTCTTATTAAAACTTTTATTTTGTAAGAAAATAATTATTTACATATTGTAATATGAAATTATGAAATGTGTTTTTTGCTATCTATATTAAAGATGGTATAAAGTCATCAATACAATTCTTGAAGAAAATAAAGTTCTAACACAAATTTTATCAAATATTTTGTACCATGTTGCTGCTGTCGTTACATAAATAACCTAAATATTAAGGAAAACTATTAAGAGTTGGATAAAGACATAAATATTGGAAGTTATTAGTAATGAAAATTAAATTAAACCTTATTAAAATATGTTTTACGAAGTTAAAAGTAATTCTGTGTGTTGTCAATTATAAAAAAAACATAAAACTACTCTTTTTATTGTCTTTATGGTTTTGGACGTTATTAAAGAATCATATCTATCTTATATCATAATACAATTTATCCTTAATAGCCTTGTGTGAGTATAATCAGTTCTTCTATACAAAAACTAACATTGACGTACAAATCACTTTTAAAACGCTACACCAGTATTACAAATGAACAGATTAATGCCTAAGTGTCGTCTCTGTAAGTTGGTGCGCTGTTTGATCTATGCGACGCGGAATGCGACTTTGCATCAAGGTAATAATTGCCGCTCCCGCGATAGCCGAATCTCTCGCAAACATTCATACCTATTGTCGGTTCTGCATGAACTTTTTATCTAAGTATATCCGTCCAAAAGTTATACACCTCGTAGTCACTGTTACATACGTATATTAAAATTCGCTCTTGTAAATGAAAAAGTAATTGTTTTCCTTAATCATTAATAATAATTTAGCCTGTCCTATTATTTCCTTTAAAAAAAGTACTTAATTGACAGATATCTACCTAATTGAATTTTAACTAAATTATCTCAAATGTTTCTACATACAACCTACAGCAGACTTTTACCTAAGTATGGCCTTTAGAACAAACATCCGATGAGACAAGAACTAATAACCAATGAATTTGATATTTTCACGATCGGTTAACAATGGTTTAGGTACGAACGAGAAGCGGGAAAGAGGGGAGTGTTGACCCATCGCTCCCTTACTGTTTTCTCATAAAAGTTCAGAGTGATATTATTTAAAATCATCACATGTTACTATTAGCCCTGATAACACTTATTCGTCATACTAAAATTCCACACTTTCGGCAAACCTTGAATTTGATGAATTTGATTTTTTCCTGCGAGCATCTATAGGTATACCTACCTACATTAATGACTTATGTATTTATTTTATATTATATAGGTATGGTGCGTAAACGTCGTAACCTCGCGCCTGTAATCCCCGAAGAGGTAGACATAAGAATTTAGTAGGTATATTCATTCCCACATTTCACCAGTTACGTTTACGTCCCACTATGGAATAGGGGGTGAGCCCATTGCCATGTACCGGCACAAGTACAAACTCCAAGCCACCGCTAGAAAATCTAAATTATAAAATTCCGATGTCAGCCGACCCGGGAATCCTAGGACCTCTCGATCAGCAGTCGCGTTTGCACTCGACCAACGAGGCAGTAAATCTTTTAGTCGTCTAGGTGGCAGCACTGTCGCCTAGTTGGTATCACTGTCACCTAGATGGAACCACTATTATCTTTGATAGGATGTACACGACAATGTACAAATTTTATAATTATGATAATTGTCCATTCAACTGCGTGCTGTCACCATAACACGTAAAAATAATCATGACATAGGTAGGTACCTACCCATTACCTAATAAAATACTGTCTCGTTGGTCGTGTCGATTTCGAGCGCAACTGCCGATTGGGAGGCCCTGGGTTCAAACCCCCGGTCGGGCACTATTGGATTTTTCTATCTTACATTTTCTAGTTGTAGCTCGGCGTCTAGATATGTGCCCAGGATATAAGAGGTAAACGTGACTGGTGAAACTTGGGAGTGTACTACACTCCTTTGCCTACGTTTACGGGGATTACAGGCGTGATGTCACGTTTTTAATATTTATATAAGTCTTATTGGGTCACAGTGATAAAAATATGAAATATATGAATGTTAATTAATGACGGCTCAATGTGGGTAGTAGGTAGGTACCTATAAAAAATGAACGTAGGAATTACCTATATTTTACGAGAGCATGGCAAAACTAGGAAAGATAACGGAAAAAGCTTATTTCGTTAAAATTTGTACACGAGTACGGGACGTCCCGCTTTCTCCGATTCAGTGAGATGATCATTTGTGAAGGCTGGCAAGCAGAAGCTGGACGCGGCACGCCGAGAGCAGGCCCCGACAGCGCTCATTAGGTGAACCCCATGTCCTGCACTCGATGGCGACAAGCTGATTTTAATAAGTAGGTAATCATAATTTTGCACCCTTGGTAAGATGCTATGAATCACTTTTACTACGAATAACTCACCACTATTGAAAGAGAAACTTTTATTGAAAAAATGTCTAGTTTCCTAGCGCCTAGTTCTTATCTATGCTGATACCACGAGACGAATAATTCTACCTGTCATACTGATGGCGTGGCGCGGGGTCCGATCTCGAGCGCACCTGTACGTTAACACAAACGTGTGCGTTTGCTAATAAATAGCTCTCTCTACGACAATCAATGAAAGCATCATGGGGAAACTACGCTTACGTTTTTAATTAGGTAACTCAGTTATGTTCTCGGCACTGGCAGACTGCAGCAACCAGTGTGGTACCATGCTTATACCATATTTACTGTAAGTGACATTAACCCTTGTAACCACAAGGGGACACTCATACTCAACATTGGTAGTATAGGAGTCGATATTACGAGTTGTGTAGTTGAGATTATATAGCGCTACTGGTCTATAAAACGACCCAGCGCAGCTTAGGAATATTTCGATGGCGAACGTCCGTTCTGCAGGCCAGCGAGGCTGCTTACTCTGTGGCGGCGGAATGCGACACGCGGCTCGGCGCAATGTTGATGAATGCTCAAATCGCAGCCGCGCGCCGCACTTGCCAACTTGCAACTTGCCGCGTCCGATGTAGCGGCGGCTCCGCTCGCCGCTAGCCACTAGCAGTTGTCTATTTCCGATACTGCACATTGTTCATTTCTCCTCTACATAGACAGTAATATTTATTCAATTCAATGTAAGTAGTTTTATCTCGTAGACTGCCTTTATTTCATCAGTGAATCTAAACGGGAGTCGTTTATCCGGCAGCGTGCAACCTCACCACCAATCAGGGCACCACTTCACAAAACATGCATTTAAAAATCTTTAAACGATGACATGACCTTTACCTACGTTTGAATTTAAAAAGTATTGAGCCATGAAATTTCAAATTCTGTTTATTCCATCATTACTTGGGTTTTTCGTAACATCGTCTCGGTGCTCGCCGAAGAGGTAAAGCCGAAGAAAATAATGTACATAATTTTAAACAACATTCAAATATAATACGTACCTACATACATGCCTAATTTATCTATCAATTAATAAATTATGCGCGTTTATATAACTTATATTCTAATGTACTCATATTAAGAATCAATGTTACGATTAAGGTAACATTTTGTTAATTTAATAACTTTATTATAAACATTAAAATAAATGACTGCGGATCGCTGGGAGGATCGCGGAGCATTAGGTAGGTAGTCGGCTTAGCATATAGCACATCAAACTGATTCGTATTAAACCAGTCACTGGAAGCCATGACGCCGCCGGTAGACGGAGGTCTGTAAAATAACCTTTGCTAATTGCAATAGGCGGGTGCTGATTAAAAGCCAACCGGTTGTCTTAAGCTTTTAACACCAGTGTTTAAGTTATCCGCGTAAATAAAACCGTGTAACACCAGACATTAACTTAATAGATGTTCTGCGATTGCTATTAATTCAGTATTAAGAATTCATTTTTTTTTATCAAAGAACAGAAGAGCGAAAGCTGTTGTTGAAACGCGATCATACAACAAAAGAAGTCTGCGATTAATAGGTATATGTAAATGTCTTTCTACCTTTGTTACTACTGCGGTACTACCAGCGCTGTTATAGTCGAACTAAGCAGTTCTTATAAAACTGTTTTTCCTAAAGTGAGCCAGGTGGCCTAGAAGGAGGCGTTAATTTAAGGGGGGTTTGTTAATTTTGAACATCGTAACAACACGCCTACCATCCTCGAAGAGGTAGGCAGTGGAGTGTAGTACACTCCCACGTTTCACCAGTTACGTTTACGTCCCACTATGGAATAGGTGGTGACCCTATTGTCATGCACCGGGCACAAATTCAAACTTCGAACCACTATTAGAAAATGTAAATTAGAAAATTCTAAACTGCCCGACCTGGGAATCGAATCCAGGACCGCTTGATCGGCAGTCGCGCTTGCAACCAACACGACCAACGAAGCAGACAATTTTAAATTTTAATTTTGAATAAAAGGTACGTATACGCATACGTATACGCATGTCGAACGTGAAAATTAAACATTGTTTATGACATTTTTCATGATTAATGTCACGTGTTTCGTGGCAAGCACAGTGTGAAAATGGCCTTGCAAATTTAATAATGACTAAGTCCATACGGGTTTCCAAAAGTAATAAAGGACTTTTTCAACTACTAAAATCACATCTTCAAACCAGTTGGGGCCAAAAATGCTATCTGAATATTTGTTTTGAGCGCCATCTACGAACTAGTTAAAACAACAAAGGATAAAGCTATCGGCCAGTAATAAACACAAAAGAAATAAAGCAAGATCTGCAAAATACATCTCAGAACCCCACTAGATGAATAAATAGCATATAAATCGACTCTACTATATTATAATATTTGTTTTCTACGAATTTTTGGCCTTAAATGCTGGTCTTTTGCCAGAATACAATATACCTATAATTCAAACGTACTGTTAAATATTTCACAACGCTCAGTGTAAATTAAGGCTACGTGGATCGTTAGTTAGAATATGTAGCCAAAAATTAAGTAAAATATTTTTATTATATGGCTACATTTACAAATATTGGTATCAAAGTGTGAAACTGAAATATTCTAATGATAGTGACGTATAGTACATAGTACTGGTATTTTTAAATAGATGGCGCTATCGGTTTCGATTCCAAATATTTTTTTCATTATAATGTGAATGAGTGGTATAGCTAGTAAATTATTTTTACTGTTTTAATAGATATTATTATTGATTGTCATATAAAACCATATAGGAACTACATTTTATTAAAAAAAACATTAGAAAGTTTAAAATTAGTCATCCTACCTATAAAGAATTAACATTTTTAACAATTTGTATTATATGTGAGCTTTAGAAAATTAATAAATATGTGTAAATCGTTATTATCATATTATTAAATAGGCCGTTTTTTGAAGCAAGAGAAAATAAATGGCTAAGTTACTATAATGTACGAATACGATAGTAGGATTTATTTTTTATAACGATTAGAGTGATGCACACATTATATACAAAAATTTTACTTTGTAATAACACAGTATGTAGTATTCAATGTTATAGAAATTACTAATTATATATTAAATAATTTTTATGACGCTTATTCTTATATTAGATTTTATATTAGCTTATTATTAAACTTTTACTTTCGAAGTAAAATAAAAAAATTGTAAAGTAATGAAAAAGTTTACAAAACGTATGTATATCTAAGGATTCATTGAAGAAGACAACAAGACCTATATATAATTGAAGATTAATAAGCCACGAATCCTGCAGGTAGATTCAATACATATACAGTTTAGATAGTATGTGTGTTTAGTATTAATATGCACATAAGGTATGATGTGTTCATCATTGTTGTACCTAAAGGTAAAAAGTTAGTATAGAATTCCAATAGGAATAGTATTTCTTAGGTATATGCATAGTTTCTAACATTACAAAGGCACTTATGTATTACATTATTTTTATTATTTATGCTAACACCAGGTTCTATGGTGTAAGCAAAGTACAAATATAATAATGTAATTACCGATAACATAATTTCTACTATATTTGACCGTCTTACATTAGTAATTACAGTTTTTATTATTATTAAGTAAAAAATAAAAGCTGTCCAAAAATAATAGTAACATCTACACCAACAGAGTTTTATTTAAAACGTTACATATTTACATAAGTATTCACTTTTACACATTTCAAAATACATGTAGGTACTTATATAGTACGTTTTGGAATAAGTATATGCTTTAATACACTTGGAATAATTAATCATTTTAAGATTATCTATATAACTACATAATTGGGTCAAATATAATATTTTTCCTAATTATTTTCAATCATAAGCGTTTAATTTTAAGTACATACCCATATCAACTTTTTGGAGCATCCCAATACATAATAAATTGTAGTCGAACACTGTAAATAATCACTATTCGAGTCTCTAAAACTATACGCAAAAAACATCAGATTTTTTTTACAGAATCATTTTTTTTTGTTATCTGTGGTAATACGAAATGCGCGCCAAAAGGCATCGAATTGCGACATGGCCGCTGCCAGGAACAGTAGTGGCGCGAAATTTGCTGAACGCTGCTATTTATGCGCTCCATGAGTTTATGAATGAAATGGACCGAGTTTCGTAACACTTAGCTGGTCGTGGCGAACCATTCAATAAGGTATCTCAAAGTGACGAAGTAAAAATTTTGTTTCATATAATTTTATCAAAATTAGTTAGCAACGTTCTGGATTTCGTTATCTATTTATTACGTACCTTATTTTAAATTAAATTATTGCGATATTTCAAACAAAATTACTCGACATTGTCTTAATCAGTACTCTGTATACGTGATTTTTTTATAACCTAATGATTTTTAATATTATGTACCTATCTATTGTAATTTTAAAGATCCCGCCATATATTTTTAAATACACCATCATCGTTTCGACCTACTCACCAGAATTAAACATCGATTTTGGACGTTTATTGTATGATTTTATTAGAAAATTTGTAAAACAATAATTACACTGTTGTAACGTAATAAATAATTACTATACACTTTTTATCTTTGTAAATGCCAAAACATTAATAGAACCTTCAATGATAATAAATAACTGAATACTATGCAATTGTAAAACAAAGTTTGTTATGTCGTATAAGCACCTAATATTAAAGAAACTATTACATTATTACATGTTATATGTATATGCTATATATTTTTTTATTTGCAACAATTCTTTCAATTTACAATTCTACCTTCTAATAAGTGGATAGTTTAAAATTCATGAAGATAGTTATTTAAGATGAGATGCAGTGATGAGCGGCAGCGGGTAGCGAGATCAGCGATGGGATTAATTCCATAACAATGCACATTATGATTTTAATAAGTAGTAGTATGTACAAAGTCTAGAGCTAGGATATATATAAGAATGACAGACGATTTTGTATTTACAATGCATAGCAGAATCTATTACAGTGGATAATGAAGAGGTCATAACTGATCTCGTGAACTTGACTGTGTCGCTCATGACAATTGGAAGCAATCAGTACTAAAACAAGAAGTAGACTAGTACAAAATGTAAACATATGTTAAACTTTTATTATTAAATCCAATTAAGAATAATGACACAACGTATCGACAACAACGTGGCTGTAGAGCATTTGACGGATAATAAACATCGAAGTTCAGAAAAACAATCGGCCGAGCTCCTCGAGTAGTTTGATTATTTATACCTGTGAATAAACGAAACTTGCAAGTGGAATAGTTATAGTGTAATAATGTGAGAGTAGATTGGCAGCGTGCGAGGTGACCGGAGCGGCGCGGCGGCGCGGGCCGGCGCGTTGTCGCCGCGTCGCCGGCGCGTCGCGCGTCACCCGGCGCCGCCCGCGCGTCCGCCCGCGATGCTCGCTCCCTCCCCGTATTTACATATTTCACGTGTTGACCGCTTTTTATTTTTATTCTACTGTTAAAGGACGTGCATATCTCTTTGTACAGTGATATCAACTATTGCTTGCACCGCTTGCATAAATATTTTTTTTTATAAAATTTACAAGTTTTTTGTTCATTTTTATACGTAAAAAAAACGTAACATCACGCCTGTAATCCCCGAAGAGGTAGGCAGAGGAGTGTAGAACACTCCCACGTTTCAC